>CM035420.1:84664461-84934461 GCA_020310875.1 Ceratopteris richardii
ATGCTATTTGAAATGGTTGAAAACAAGGAGAATAGGGAGTCAAGGATCCTAGTCCATGAGGAAAATACAAGCAAATGCAACTACTCTACTCACACAAAGGAGAGACATGCATGGGCACACACACACCACTCTCACACACTCACCAAGACACAAATACATGTCTCTCTAACTGTCATATCTTCTAGGATATTCTAAGATCAAAATTGTAACAACCCAATCTCAATGAAGGGCATGCATGGGTTTTTAACGTGGGAATGTTTCTAGAAAAACCATAAAGTGAGAGATTCTCAAGTCTACAATACTATAGTATGAGGAAATATTAAAAATTGCTTTTAAGACAGTGTTCACATGTGACACTCAAATGTTGTGAACATTTGTTTTATGTAGGGTACAAGTTTCAAATTATGTAAATACCTTTGGGAAGTCTTCAAATACTTCAAGAAGGCTCATATTATTCATAAAATGTAGCAAAAATACCTTGTGAGTTCTAGAACATGGTGAGTCAAATTAGTGAGTCACAAAGGAGCTTCAGTGGTGTCCTAGTGGAAGGTCGATGTGGCTAGTTCTCAAAGTCCATCAATACTTTGCTTATTTGAGCACTTGAGTCATGTAATACCTCCATCCAAGTGTCTAACATGAATTTAGATGTATTATGAAGGTTTTAGATTAGTTTCCCATGCTATAAAAAGAGGAGAAAAGTCGTGATCTTGTGGGATGTCCAATAGAGTCATATGTGTATCTCTACACTATTGTAGTTTTGTATGCAGAGATTGCAGAGTTTGTATCTCCCTCATTTTATATCAAATTTACATGTTTGATAGCTCATTGGAAAGCTCTTGCTGTCTACGTTCTTCCTGTAAATTTTCATAATCATTGGATTTGTGAGCTGAGAGCAATACTCTCTGCAAGTAGTGTGTGTTCTCTATTTTTTTATCCCTGTTGAAGGTCTCCATTAAACCTCAGACTTGCAGAGGTCATATCTCCTTGTGTATGTACCCAAATCATGTGTTCTTTGGCTTTTTAGAAATCTCTTTAAGTCTACTTGAATTCTGGAAAGTTTCTTCAAAGTCATTGGAGTTGTGAGTTAAGAGCAGTAGTCTCTGCAAGTGATGTGTGTCCTCAGGTTCATCTCTGTTTCAAGGTCTCCATTAAAGCTGCATATTGCAGAGGTCATAGCTCATTGTGTATTTATCCATTTGAGGTGTTCTATATCTTTTTGGAAAGCTCTTAGAGTCTAGTTTATGTGTGTGAAACAGTTTTGGAGAATTATAAGTGAGGAAAGAGAAATGTGCTCTGCAAGAAAATTGGTCTGTGCATACAAGTTTGTGAAAAAGTCAACTAGGTCCTGTTGGGTTTCACCTACTTCTAGTTGTACTTTGGAGATCAATAAAATCCAACATTGGTATCAGAGCAAGTACTTGGAGGCTTGGAGAAGGTTATCATACCTTGATGAAGAATTTGAAGCTATCAAAGAAGCAGTTCATCATCAACACTACACAAAGGTAGAAGAAGATTGCAAGGAGGCATCTGAAGCAACATCCAAGCAAATAAAGCTGCACATACCTCATTTACAAGGTAAATATTATATTTCTTCTCATCACACACATTGGAAAGGAGGCTTAAAGGACGAAGCTTAGCATTTGTATTATGGGAGACCAACATGCACAAATAGAGAAGCTTGATAAGACCAATTATCAAGCATGGAAGTTTAGAATCACAGCATACTTGCAAGGTAGAGGCTTGTATGGTTTGATTGACGGCACAGATATCAAACCCACATTACCAGAGGATCCAAATCAGCAACAATTGAGGGAGTTTAGACTTTGGAATGAGAGAGACAAAAGAGTTATATTCATTTTATCACAAAATATTCAAGATTCAATGGTAGGACACATACAAGATCTAGACACAAGTAGAGATGTTTGGCTTGCATTGGAAAGGTTGTATGCTACAGGTACAAGAGCAAGGAAGATTCAACTAAAAAATGAGTTGAATAACATAAAGAAAGATACAAGGACATCGGTCAATGATTACATATTGAAAGTTAAAGAGATTGCAGATCAACTAGGATCAATTCAAGCTCATGTGGAGGACGATGACTTGGTTGCACATACTCTCAACGGACTCAAAGATGATGAGAGATGGAAACCCTTCATTACTTCAATTTATGTCAGAGGAGAATTACCAGATTTTGATCAACTTATTGCCCTCATGGTCACGGAGGAGATGAATCTAAATGGTTCTACTTCAAATAAAAAAGGATCTCAAGGACAAGCTCTTTATGTAGGATCATCAAGAGGTGGAAACAGAGGTGGAAGAGGTTCAAATAGAGGTCGAGGAAGAAGGAGCGATGATCAAAGGACTTCAAGTGGCTTCTTCAACACAAGATGAAGAGGAAGATCAAGCGCTAGAGGTACAAGAGGCTACTACAACTACAACCAAAGACAAAGGAGTGAAGATAATAAGAACAATTGCTATATATGTGGAAGGTATGGACACTATGCCAAAGATTGTTATCAAAATGAAAATAATCAAGGTGGTAATCAAAGAGGAGGCTATTGAAGAAGAGGTAAACAACAAGGAAATTATGCAGTTGAAGGTAAAAGTGATGATTATGATTCGCTTCTAATGATGAATGTTGAAACTAAGATGAATTGCAATAGCGATGTATGGTATGTAGATAGTGGTTGTTCTAATCACATGTCTCATGATGCTTCATGGTTTTCTAATATGCATAATCCTTCATATAAAGGTCATGTTGAAACAGGAGATGATACAACACATAAGATTATGCAGGTTGGAGATGTTGTTATGCAGGATAAAAGCAAGACAAATTGCTTGAAGGATGTACTTTATGTGCCAACTATCACTAAGAATTTGATGTCGGTTGGTCAAATGGTAGAAAAAGGTCTACAAGTGAGATTTAATCATGCAGGTTGCTTCATTGAGGATCTAAAGCAAAGGAGGTTAATTGCTAGAGGTCAAAAACAAGGTAGATTATTTACATTCAAGGTAAACCCAAATCATACAAACTATTTCTCTTATGGTATGCATCGAATAGCAGAGCTTGATCTATGGCACAAAAGGATTGGACACATGAATGTACACAGGTTAAAGGAGCTATCAAAGAAGAGGATTGTTGAAGGATTACCTGATCTTACTAAGCAACATATGGTGCATCTTTGTGAAGCATGTCAAATGGGTAAGCAAAGTAGACAACCTTTCAAGCATTCAAGCTATGTAAGTGATGGTTTGCTAGATCTCATACACACAGATGTGTGGGGACCTACTAAAGAGGCATCCTTGGTTGGTAATAAGTACTATGTATCATTCATTGACGATCATAATAGAATGACATTTGTGTATTTTATTAAACATAAGAGTGAGGTCTTTGATTGTTTCAAGAAGTTCAAATCATATGTCGAAAAGCAAACAGGAAGGTATATTAAGAAGCTAAGATCCGATGGAGGGGGAGAGTATTTCTCTCAAGCTTTTACTGATTTTTTGCATGATGAAGGTATCAAAAGAGAAGTTACATGCAAGTATACTCCACAACAAAATGGAGTCGCAGAAAGAAGAAACAGAATCATAGCAGAAGCATCTAGAAGCATGCTTAATGATATGTGTTTGCCTAATTATTTTTGGGCTGAAGCTGTTAGCACAAGTGTTTACATTATGAATAGAGTTCCGACTGCTGGAGTTCATCATTTGACACCATATGACGTATGGCATGGAAGGAAACCAAGTGTAAGTCATTTGAAAGTATTTGGTTGTGTATGTTATGTACATGTACCTAGTGAGGTGAGATCTAAACTTGATGCGAAATCAGAAAAATGTATATTTATTGGTTATGCAGATACTCAAAGAGGATATAGATGCTATAATCCTCATACCAATAAGGTTTTTGTGTCAAGAGATGTAAACTTTGATGAATCACTTTCATGGTATGCAGATAAGAATTGTTTGCAGGTCATGGATGAAAATGAAGAAGGTGTGGTTGAAGGAGATGAATGCATAGTTCAGCCATCAGGAAGTTTAAATGATGAAAGAAGTGGTTTAGATGAAGAAAGAGGATCACCTTTCAATGGAAGATTAAGGCAAGAGTCACCTCCAAGTGTTAAAAGTAAAGGTAAACTCAAACTTGTTGAAGTTAATGATGAAGGAGAGGAAATTAGTGATGTATGTGAGTATGGAGAATCATCAAAGGTTCCTAATAAGAAAGGAAGAGCATCTACATTGGAGGTAAGAAGAACTTCAAGAGTAAGTAAGCAACCTCAAAGGTATACTTATGAATCTTTCATGAATACTCATTATGCTTTTATGACAAAAGTTGAGCAGGAAAATGAATCCACATGTTATGATGAGGCCAAAGGAGATGAAAAGTGGGAGAAAGCAATGAGAGAAGAAATGGAAGCACTACAGGATAACAAGTCTTGGAATTTAGTTCCAAGTACACCAAAGCAAAAGGTAATTGGTTGCAAGTGGGTTTTTAAGATTAAAAGAAATAGTGATGGTAGTGTGTTTAGATATAAGGCTAGACTTGTAGCAAAAGGATATAATCAAACTCAAGGTGTGGACTATGAGGAAACATTTAGTCCAGTAGCAAATATGGCAACGGTGAGAACTTTATTGGCTTTAGCTGCAAGTAAAAGGTGGAATATATATCAACTCGATATAAAGAATGCCTTTCTTAATGGTGAGTTAAATGAAGAAGTGTATATGTCACAACCAGATGGTTATGTGGATGCAAAATGTCCTAATCATGTATGCAGGTTAAAGAAGGCATTGTATGGTCTTAAGCAGGCACCAAGGGCATGGAATGCAAGGTTGGTAAAGTATCTTATGCTGCAAGGATACACAGCGAGTCATGCTGATCCTTCACTTTATGTAAAACATGTAGATGGCATGTGTGTCTATGTATGCATTTATGTGGATGACTTGTTGATTACAGGGAATGATGCAAAAGCAATTGATGAGATAAAAGGTAATTTGGGAAAGGAATTTAAAATTTCAGATCTTGGTTTGCTCAGATACTTTCTTGGGATTGAAATTGTGTATAGCGATGAAGGTATGTGGTTGATACAAAGAAAGTATATATGTGATATGCTGAAAAGGTTTGGTATGCAGGAATGTAAATTTGTTTCTACTCCAATGGAATGTAATGTAAAGCTGAGTGCAAAGGAAGGTGATGAGTTGCATGATATGAATGTATATAGATCCATGGTAGGATCTTTGATTTATGCAACAAAAACTAGACCTGATATATGTTATGCAGTGGGAGTATTGTCACAGTTTATGCATGAACCTAGAGTACCTCATATGCATGCAGCGAAAAGAGTGCTTAGGTATTTGAAAGGTACCATGAACGAAGGATTATTTTATAGTCATGATGCTGGTCTAACTCTTAAAGTCTTTAGTGATGTAGATTGGGCTGGAAGCAAAGATGACAGAAGATCCACAAGTGGATATGTGGTAATAGCAAGAAACAAGACATTAACATGGAGTTCAAAGAAACAGCCTACAGTTGCTTTATCTTCTACAAAGGCTGAGTATAGAGGTTTAGCATTGGCTACTACTGAGGTTATGTGGTTTAAAAAGTTGTTTCATGACTTGAATGTGCAGGTTGATGTACCACTGATATATGGGGATAACTTGAGCAGCATTCATATGACCTCAAATCCTATTTTTCATGCTAGAACAAAGCATATAGAGGTTCACTATCATTATGTTCGAGAGAAGGCCATGAACAATGAAGTGCAGGTTTCTTTTGTTGGAACAAAGGATCAAGTTGCAGATATCTTCACCAAATCCTTGGATGGACCAAAGCTTCAAAGATTCAACTATAATTTTGGCATGAAGGAAATACCCTTTGAAACTTGAGGGGGAGAATGTTGCGAACATTTGTTTTATGTAGGGTGCAAGTTTCAAATTATGTAAATACCTTTGGGAAGTTTTCAAATACTTCAAGAAGGCTCATATTATTCATAAAATGTAGCAAAAATACCTCGTGAGTTTTAAAACATGGTGATTCAAATTACTGAGTCACAAAGGAGCTTCAGTGGTGTCCTAGTGGAAGGTCGATGTGGCTAGTTCTCAAAGTCCATCAATACTTTGCTTATTTGAGCACTTGAGTCATGTAATACCTCCATCCAAGTGTGTACCACGAATTTAGATGTATTAGGAAGGTTTTAGATTAGTTTACCATGCTATAAAAAGAGGAGAAAAGTCGTGATCTTGTGGGATGTCCAATAGAGTCATATGTGTATCTCTACACTATTGTAGTTTTGTATGCAGAGATTGCAGAGCTTGTATCTCCCTCATTATATATCCAATTTACATGTTTGATAGCTCATTGGAAAGCTCTTAATGTCTACTTTCTTCTTGTAAATTTTCATAATCATTGGATTTGTGAGTGGAGAGCAATACTCTCTGCAAGTAGTGTGTGTTCTCTGTTTTTTATCCTTGCTGAAGATCTTCATTAAACCTCAAACTTGCAAAGGTCATATCTCCTTGTGTATGTATCCAAATCATCTGTTCTTTGGCTTCTTAGAAAGCTCTTTACGTCTACTTGTATTCTGGAAAGTTTCGAAGTCATTGGAGTTGTGACGTAAGAGCAGTAGTCTCTGCAAGTGATGTGTGTCCTTAGGTTCATCTCTGTTTCAAGGTCTCCATTAAATCTGCATATTGCAGAGGTCATAGCTCATTGTGTATTTATCCATTTGAGGTGTTCTATATCTTTTTGGAAAGCTCTTAGAGTCTAGTTTATGTGTGTGAAACAGTTTTGTAAAATTCTAAGTGAGTAAAGAGCAATTTTCTCTGCAAGAAAATTGGTTTGTGCATACAAGTTTGTGAAAAAGTCAACTAGGTCCTGTTGGGTTTCACCTACTTCTAGTTGTACTTTGGAGTCAATAAAATCCAACATCAAATATATACAAAAGGGTTATTTTCATGGTCTAGTGAGGGTTCTCATGCACAATAGAGGGTGTGTGCATACCCTGCAACCCAACACTCTCCTCCCCCTAGACTTTGTTATCCTTGACAAAGCTAAGATAGGAGCTGCATATATTGCTGAATCGGTCCAAATTTGAGCTCTCAAGTCTCCAATTCTGAATTTTGCAAATCTGCAAAACTTTGAATCTGCAAGTCTTGAATCGTCAGGTCTTCATCTCGGCAATGCTGAGCGACACAATCCCCTTGGGGGGCAGTCAACCCAGCCTCCATCCTAAGGTGCAACACTTTGTAAGGCTAGAAATGCCTTCTCCAGAAGCTCCCAAACCTGAAATGACATTCAAAAGAGCAAGTAGACTGCATCTAGTAATGAGATAAACATTCACTTCAAATTTAGTTTCCACTTCAGGGGGCATCCTCTTCTGCAAGACTTTCTTCTAGAGAGAAGTCCTAAAAATCTGATTGTTCCTGCAATCCAAGAATTATAGCTAAAGAGAAAGGAACATCATAAGAACCCATATGTCCCTTATATCTTTGTGATGTCATATGGTCATTCCTAAACATGCTATCCCCAAGTGAGTGTGAGACATGTTGTATTGCATAGCATGAGATGAATGTGGTTTCATGATTACTTTATGGTCTTGCCATCGTATATACTATGCTCATATCAGCAAGCTTGCTAATCAATGAGTATTATGCGTTCATAAAAAGATTAGAAAATAGTGCAACATTATGACTCTTATCATTCTACATGCATTCCTGAAATTCAAACAGCTTATCTAGAGTCATTCATGTTAAGCACAGTAGCAAGTCATCTATAGGAGGTGATAAATAAGTGCTGAAGTTATGAGTGTGTTGGCCTGCAATGCAAAATAAGCCTTAGATGAGCAAAGTGAAACTAGAGAGTTACTTCCCTAGAAGAAACAATCACTCATTTCGTGACTTCACACTTAATTTAGTTCAGAGCAGGTATGAAAAAATGTCAACCCCCTATGTGCATGTTTACTTGCAAATATCCTTTAAAGGATATGTGCTCACATCATGCAGAACATTTTGAAGCATTATGTACCCAACCTCCCATATATATTTAAGCCATCATTATGAGCCACACAATGAGGACAAACAAGGTCAATCAGTTGTCCTTTTATGCTAAGAATATCTAAGTGAGACACCAGATGCAAAAGATCCAGTGAGCAATTTCAACAGCTTGTTATAACAGCAACAATGTTATGAAAACATGATGAATGAGGCAAGATTCACATTCCCATGTGCATGGGTAGCCTCTATCATGCACCAGACATTTCAGCACCTAATGGCTTGCTTCTAGAGTTTCCAGACCTCAAGTTTTTAACAAAACATCATCCTATGTTAGCAAGCGGCCTAATGCAAAGACCTGTCCAAAATCCACACAACCTGGACACAACCCTGGAGGGTAGCCAAAAAGACATCACCTCAGAGTGAGCACCAGGTTTCTTAGGAAGATGTATTGGACCTTCCTTTAGCCTGGTTTGATTTCAAGGAACGATGATAACAAGATGCATCTGAGATGTGAAACTCATGAATTGTGTATATCCTGCTAACTCTGTCATTTTTAGATCATTCACAATAGAACTAGCCCATGTGATAAAAAAGGAACGATGATATTGTGACATAACAGGATACTGAAGCAATGAGAAATAGAAATTTGTCATATATTATGAATGCATGTTCCAAAACTAGAACAAATCTATTTCCACGGAGTGAAACAAGCATTAGAGAACTGGCCACCAAGATTTGCAAAGTATAGACAACCCACCTTAGTAGAATTTTATCAACTTTTCCGACCAAACCCTTATGGAGATGGGAGAGGTAAACCCATTTTAGCTCAAACAAGTGGTGTTCTGAGGTCAAACATGAGAGGCAAGGTAGGATCATTAAATATACGTACACAATAAAAAGATAACCATGCCCTGTAATAAATGTTTTCAGCACATATGGCATGATCCCTATGTTCAAGCATGAGCACGGACAACATGAGCCCTAAGTCTTCAGCACATAGGGCATTCTTCTACGTGTTTGGCCAGCAACCAGCCATGGACAACAAACAGATAAATGGCTTTTGAGAAGCAGAACACATGAATATCTATGTCATAAAGATATCAACTCTCTTATTGCCTTTTCCTGAAACAAGATCATTAAAATCAGAATGAATTTATCAGTTTAGTCCATCTCCCAACCGATTTATGTAATAACTATGGCAATGAGTTTAACCACTTGCATACAAACAAAGATATTCCTTTAAATGGATGAGAAAGAGTCAGAGGAAATGTTTCAGTAATAGCATATGGCATTCCAATCAATAATTACACCAAGGTCAATGTTAGCTTATACACAAAGCTTAATTTCTCACATGACTGTAGTAAAATCATTACATTCTTCGATTCACAAGATGCCATCAAATGCATAGTATAATAAAGGCAGGGGTTTGTTAAGCCAGGGGGCACATATCAGCTTCCCCAATCACCCTACCAACGGATCCCCATACATGTAGGTCTTCCCCAAGCGACTGCATCCTCAAATACCTAGTTCGAAAAAAAACCTTTAATTAGAGAAGTGAAAGCTCCGGAAAGTGTAGCTTTAGGTGTTTAATTTTTAACTTCAAATCTCACTGTCATGAAGGATCTGAGCAACACTCTTATCATTTATGAGTAGTGAGAGTAAGGGAGTGAATGTGCAATGGTCATGAGAGGAAAGCAAGTGCCGGTATATAAAAATCCAAGATTACTTCTATACACCTACTCTTTTCAGTATAACACGTGCTCAATTGGCCAAACCTGAAGGGCCTCTAAGCAACACGAAAGAGGGAAGAGTCTTGTGTACACACTTCATTTTGTAGCTAAGCAGTCCCCAAATTCAGAATTATAATGAGCCAAGTGTATGCTCCTAATTAGCAAGAGGAAGCCTTTCAATATTGTCTCGTTAGTAGTGACTTGCTACCCCAATGAATCCAAGTGATATAAAAAAACCCCAAATGATATTCGTGCAAGTAGTGGTCAATAACCAGAATGAACTACTCAAACATATGCACGATGACCACCTCCTTGTTGATTCCACTTCATGCATTCGACTGTGTGCCTCATGGGCATGTCAGCTTAAAGAAGTTGCTTGTTGTTGTAGTGGTTTATGCTTTCAAAAATATGCAGTGTAGACCTTCAAGGCATGCGAGGGAGTGTCCTTTGGATGGCACCTCCTGTAATCATGTAGACAAAAGTTATATGCCAAAATAGTATTGAAACATGTAGAACGATCAGTGTGCACATGCTGCAATCCACACGCTTCTTCATAGATACAAGATGCAGACTTGTCATAGAGGATCAAAACATAAAAGAAATCATTCCAAATATAGATTGAACTACAATGTTCACATTCCTAGATCCAACTGATGAGGGCCAAACCTCTACCCAATAACCTATCACGTTTCATATATCTAGCATGTTCTCCCACCATTCTTTTGTAGTGTGTTTAACAGATATAAGGCCATGCCTTATAGAAGCAAGCAGGAGGCCCTGTCATGGGTCATCCAGATAAATCTAGGGAACAGAGTAGAGAGTGATGCAATGCATCGATGGAAATGTAGCTTCAAGATTCATGAACACCCCCCTCCAAAAAAAATTCTGCGAGGTCTGTAGCATGTTGAGAACCTCCACCATGGATCATTACTCGGAGGAGAGATGGAAGGCAAGAAAATGGGAGAAGAATAAGGGGTGAAGCGGTTTCAAGAACCTCCCTAGATCTGCATACGCGCCAGTCGCAAGGGAAAAAGAGCACCATAGCTCCTGATTGTAGGGCATGTATGGTGAGCAAGAAGGGGTAGCCACAAGTAGGGTGTGCTTCCCCGAAAACAAGTTCGTCTTTGATGGGGGGAGAGCCTGCACAATAGTGCCTCAATACAACATATGTATCTGACAATCGCCTCCTAGCGAAGTAGAGAAAGCACAAAGGCTCATTCCAAGAAGCATGACACAAACAGGTGAGCAGGACAAGAGTGGCAACTTTGCTTAATGCACAGAGAGGAAGCCATTGATTGGGCCGATACTACCAGTCATCTGAAAAATGGAAGCTCATGCCTCCTCGGACCCTGGTAAGAATGGTTCCCAACATGAGAGGGTAGCATTCGGCAAGCTTGACCCCCAATCTCCACAGTGATTCTACTTAGAGAAGTAATGGAGCACGCATGAGAGCACAACTCCGAGAAGGGAAACGCCAAGCCTTGACCCACAGAACCTATGCAAGGCAAGAGAGCTGAATGCCCAAGGGGGAGCGGATGATGCTCGATCCCAATGCAAACACAGAAGGGCGAGCCAAGGTCCACCTCATGTGCAGAATGCAAATGCACAGTCCAAGAGCAAGAAGCTCAACCTTGAGCAATAGGGAGCTCGAACTCACCCATTAGGCCTTCATGAAGCATCTGTAATTACGAGTAGAACCTGACTAGAGAAGGGGAAGCTCCGAGCCCAAATCTGCATCAAGAAGCACTGGAAATCAAGGCTCAACCAGAACCTCCTATGGAGACTAGACGCCATGGTGCAAAATCACCCCACCTACATGGCGAGTGTGATGCACAGGGGGAGACACAAGGTCTCAACCCAAAATGAATAGACACGAAAGGGGAGTAGCCACACCTCAACCCTCACATGCACGATATGCCACATGTAGCTTTTGAAATGATGAGAGGGGATGGAGAGCATTAACTCTCCCCCACTCATATATACACAACCCCCTCATTCACGTATGACAGAGTTAGATGGTACCGTCCATTGATGTAGTGGGTGAAAGCCAAAGTAAATTTTTTTCCTTTCTTTAATTTTGAATGCCCCCCAGTGTCCTTCATACCCAACTGCGCTCTTGAGAGCAAAAATGAAAAAAATCCAAACTTCCCAAGTGAAGATTTCAACATGGATATGAGAGAAATTTGAATCTTGTCTTTCTTTGGCGTATATATATATATTTTCAAAGAAATGAAGAGAGGGAGGGGTTAGAGAGGGTAGTACCCATTCCTCTTTTCAAGAACATCATTGAAAACATGAAATGGAACAGAGATGGAGTGGTGTGATGCTTGAGTGAGTGTGTGGGAGACTGTGTGTATGTGAGAAAGAAAGAGAGAGAGAAGGGGGTTGGGGGATGTTTTTGTGCAACAAACAAAATGAACCAAAAAATACACTACCAAAGCAAGAAAATGGGGAGCAATTGGCCCAAAGGAAGGTGAAAGTGCCATGCAAGAACTCAAATCCTATGCAATTGATAAAAAAAAAAAGAATTGCAACAAAATACTTTACCACATGTTCTTGAGCTCTCCATGTGATGAAAGGCCGACCATCCCCGTCAACGGAGCCAAAAAGTGTTGAGGTTGTAGCAAGGAACGACCAAGAACCCTCACCACCTTGCATGGAAGCAAGAAGGAAAGCTCAAGAGCGACTCTCCTCTCATCCACCCGTACCTCCCACATGTTGAAGCCATTGGCATGAGCCCCATGCTATGCCACATGCTTGAAAACAAGGAGAATAGGGAGTCAAGAATCCTATTCCATGAGGAAAATACAAGCAAATGAAACTACTCTACTCACACAAAGGAGAGACATGCATAGACACACACACACCACTCTCACACACTCACCAAGACACAAATACATGTAAATGTAAATAGTCTTCTTAGAGTAAATGAGAGCATCTTCCATTGATAAGAGATATTACATGAGAACACATTGACCAAAAGCTCCCCTCTTTACAAAAATGAGCTTCTATTTATAGGCTAAGCTCTATTCCCCATGTGCTTCTTTGAAAAGTAAAAAATGTTATTCTCTCTCTAACTATCATATCTTGTAGGATATTCTAAGATCAAAATTGTAACAACCCAATCTCAATGAAGGGCATGCATGGGTTTTTTACGTGGGGAGTTTTCTAGAAGAGCCATAAAGTGAGAGATTCTCAAGTCTACAATGCTATAGCATGAGGAAATATTAAAAAGTGCTTTTAGGAGAGTGTTCACATGTGACACTCAAATATATACAGAAGGGTTATTCTCATGGTCTAGTGAGGGTTCTCCTGCACAATTCAGGGTGTGTGCATACCCTACAACCCAACATATACCTATACATATACATATATGTATACGTATATGTATACATATACATATACGTGTACCTATACATATACGTATACATATACATATATGTATACCTATACGTATACCTATACGTATACATATATATATACATATTCAATACAAGCAAGAAGACCTCTTGGAGCTGGTGGGTGAAGCATTTCAGTAGCAAAACCTTGTTGGAGGTAGATCACATCACGGGTGAACTATTCTACTCAAACTTTCAAGTGTGCAAGGTGTCCATCTAAGGAAAGCTTTGGATTAAGGTAACTTCAGAGCCTCATTTGAATTTTACACACATTGGAGCATTAGCCAAGGGCTAGATCAAGTAGCAAAGATTAGAGATGGGGGTTCAACACTCAAATAGAAAATTTTTACAAGGTGAACTATCAATTGTGGAGATTTAGGATCTCTGACTATCATTTGGGCAAGGGCCTTTGCGGATTGATTTGTGGAAGTGATCGGCCACGTACGTTGGATGAAAATCCAATGAATGACCAGTGAAGGGCCTTTAGAGAATGGAATGAAAGACATAAGATGGTTATCTTCATCCTTTCCCAACACATTAGCAATAGCATGATCGTCCATATCCAAGACTTGGATTCAAGCATGAAGATATGGGAGGCACTTGAGAGGCTTTGTTCAACAATCACCAAAGCAAGGAAGATCCAAATAAAAAATGAGCTCAACACATTTAGGGAAAGCTTAGGGAGTACCATAAACAACTACATGCTTAAGGTCAAGGAATCATCAGATGCATTGGGATCCATTGGAAGCCACATAGACAATGACAATCTTGTGGCTTATACTCTCAATGATTTGAGGAATGATGAGAAGTGGAAACCCTCTACCACTTTAGTATATGTAAGGGATAATCTTGTTGATTTTGAGCAATTGGTTTCTCTCATGGTCACATAAGAGTTGAACATAGGTGGAAGTTCAACTAAAAGCAAGGATGCACAAGCTTTTTATGCAGATAATCAAAGGGGCAAAGTAAGATGAGGACAAGGTAGGGGAAATGAAGGTTTGGAGGAAGCAAGGCCATTCAAGAGATCAAGGACATGACCAAGGTACCTCATCACAAAGAGGTAGAGGAAGAACAAGAGGAAGAGGAGGAAGGCATCAACAAAACATGAATCAAGATGGAAAATGATGTTACATATGTGGCAAGTTTGGCCACTATGCTAGGGATTGCTACCATGGAGGAAACCAAAGGAGCTATAATCAAGGTTATTCATACAAAGGCCAAGGTAATTATGTTTATAAAAGTTCCGAAAATGACAATCTCTTGATGATGCACATGAGTGGTAATTCAAGCAAAGTAGATAACACTTGGTATATTGATAGTGGATGTAGTAACCATATGAGTTGCAATGCTTCTTGGTTTACTAATCTACATGCTCCCAAAGGTAAAAAACAAGTAGAAACAGGTGATGATACAACCCGTGAGATCTCCCATGTTGGAGATGTAGATTTGGATGACAAGGAGGAAGGAAGATGCCTCAAGGGTGTCTTTCATGTACCTATCATCACAAAGAACTTGATTTCCATAAGGTAAATAGTTGAAAGAGGTTACCAAGTAAGGTTCAAAAAAGGTGGATGCTTTATGGAGAACCGTAAGCAAGGGTACAATGTCATAGCAAGAGGAAGGAAGTAAGGGAGACTCTTCACCTTGGAGGTAAACTCTCATTCCACTCAACATGCATACTTCACATATGGAAACAAGAATATTTCGGAGTTGGACCTGTGGCACAAGAGGATAGGTCACATCAACATACAAAGAATTAAGAAAATGCAAATCAAGAGGCGGATTGAAGGGCTTCCCAAATTTCAAGGACAAGGTATGAAGCATTTATCGAAATCTTGTCAACTAGGGAAGCAATCAAGACTCTCATTCAAGAAGAGTGTCTACATAAGCCAACATCCATTGGAGGTGATACAGATAGATATGTGGGGGCCAACCAAAGATCAATCCATTGGAGATAACAATTACCTTTTCTCTTTTATCGATGATTGCACAAGGATGGTTTGGGTTTATTTCATAAAAAACAAATCGGATGTGTTTACATGTTTCAAAGCATTCAAGCCAATGGTAGAGAAGGAAAAAGGTACATATATTAAGAAGCTAACATTTGATGGAGGGGGATAATATTTCTCCAATGATTTTTTTTTATTTCTTATGGTCATCAAGAGGCAAGTAATATGCATGTACACACCCCAAAAAATGGGGTAGTAGCAAGAAAGAATAGATACATTGTGGAGATTGCTCGAGCAATGCTTAATGAGATGAATGTACCTAACATGTTTTGGAGTGATGTAGCAAATACTGCCATGTATCTTATGAATAAAGATCTTACCTTAGAGATCCATGGCTTGACACCATATCAAGCTTATTATGGTAAGAATCTTGATATCCCCCACTTGAAGATCTTTGGATATACTTGTTATGTACATGTGCCAAGAGAATTGAGGCACACGCTACAACCAAAGGTGGTAATGTCTGTGTTTCTAGGATATTTAAATGCTCATAAAGGTTACATGCACTTCAACCCAAACAAAAGGGACCTAAGGATATCAAGGGATGTAGAATTTGATGAGCTACTCCTTTGGTATACGAAGTATGATTGTATACAAGAATATGAAGAAGAAAAGCATGCACATGATGAACAAATTGACTTAGAGCTAACCGGCCCAAGGAGTTCCATCAAACTATGAAGCACAACAAAGGCAAAGCAACATTGGTGCAGTTGGATAAAGAAGGTAATGAAGTTGAAGATGATGGACACATGATGGAGAAAGAAGCCACATCAAAGAAAGAGATCAATTACCCAAGGAAAAGGAGGTTTATTCCTCCAAAAGGTGAAGAAAGGAAGTCTTGTAGGGTTAAGTATCCAACTCAAAGGTTTACTTATGATTCTTACGTGGGAAATTATTATGCATATATGAACAAAGTAGTAGAAGATCATGAGCCCGATTGTTATGTAGATGCAAGCAGGTAAACTGAATGGAAAGATGCAATGCAAGAAGAGATTGATGCACTTGAGGAGAATCAAACATGGATGGTAGTGCCTAAGAAGGAGAAAATGAAGTTAATAGGTAATAATTAGGTGTATAAATTAAAGAGGAAGCTAGATGGATCTACTTCTAGGTTCAAAGCAAGATTGGTGCCCAAGGGTTTTACACAAACCTATGGAGTGGACTTTGAAGAGACATTCAAACCCATGGCAAACATGAACAAAATTAGGAAACTCATTGCAATGGTGGCAAGCAAAGGATGGAAGCTCCTCCATTTGGATATCAAGAATGCCTTTCTCAATAAAGAATGGAGGAAGAGGTATACATGTAGCAACCATTAGGTTTTGTTCATAAAAAGTTTCCACATCATGTTTCTAGGTTGAAGAAGTCACTTTATGGCCTAAAGCAAGCTCCAAGGGTTTGGAACCAAATATTGGTGGAGTTTTATATCAAATTTGGCTACAATCATGTTGATAAATTTCGATAGTGATGTGTGAACATATTTAGGACCGTCAGGGAACTTTTTTCCTTGTTTAGGAGGTCCCCCCCCTCCCCCCCCCCCGACTTGTATATATGCCTATAAACCTAATGGGTCACTTTTATTTTTACATTCTCTTGATAATACATTAAGTATTGTGTGTTGTGCTCCAAGCTTCATATTCTTCCTTGTGATTCCATAGACTTTAAACTCCAACAATTGGTATCACAACAAGTCGCCACTTCATCTAGGGCATTGTCAACATCCCTCTGGTCACAATCTCAAAATCGCAAGAAAATTGGTAAGCATACCCAAAGCAATTAGGAGTTCAAAATTGCTTTGCTTTGTCATGTCAAAATCATGATCTGGGCTCATTTCAGCCTCCGAATGCACTGTCACAATACTTGAGTAGGAAATTTTATCTTTTTGTGCCAAGTATATATACAAGTTTTGGTTTGCCAGTACAAGCACCTTAAAGTCAGGTATAGATCTAGTAGAGCTTCACATGGCACTTCTATTCAAATTTTTAAGATATAGTTATTTTTTTGCATTAGGATATTTTATCAGTGGGCATGGCTGAAAGCAATGATGTATTCCATATGTTGGTTGTTGAGGACAAGTTGGATGGTAACAATTATCCACTATGGGGATATATAATGCATCATGCTTGGTCCCAAAAGGAATGTGGAATATTGTGCAGGGTGTTGAAAAATGACCTACTATATCTATAAATACAATTATTGAAGGTGATGTAGATGGTGTTGAAGATGAGGATCTTGAAATTCCTATTCATGCTATGGTTCTTGCTACACCTACTATAGAGCAACTTCATTGGGATGGAAGAGATGATCACACACATGCATTGATAGCCTTGTCTATCAAACATGCCATTATCCCTTATATTCACTCTTTCAAAACAAAAAAAGATGCTTGGGATACACTTACCACTTTGTGCTAGGTAAGAAATGAGGCTCGTGTTGCTTACCTATGAAAACAGTTGAAGGGTGAGCACATGAATGAAGGAGATTATATGGAATTTTTTTTGACAAAGATCAAAGATATGAAGGAACAACTATTTTTTGTTGATGGTGTTGCTAGACAGTTCACTTGTGCATACTATTTTGAATGGTCTTCTAGATTCATATAAGAGTTTTTTCTCCTGCTCTTCATTTGATGATGAAAGAAAATCCAAATGCCTTAACATTTGAGGAGTTAGTCTCTGTTTTTGTTGCAAGAAGATCAGTCTAGGCAAAACATGTCCATTATGCGTGTTGCAGATCGAGCTTTTTTAGCTAGTCAAAAGGGCAAAGGTAAATGGAGATCATATATTAGAGCAAAATACAACTATTTTTAAACAATCAAATAAGGATGACAAAGATGAGAAGAAAATAGAAAAGAAAAAATTGTTTTGCAATTACTATAAAGGAAATGATCATGACATAAAGAGTTGTCAAAAACTAGATGCAAAAGAGCCAAAGAAAAAAGAGTCTAGAATGGTTGGTGCAGAGGCCTCTACACCTAAAACAAAGTCCATGGATCTTGTGTAGAATGAAGAATGGGAGTTTACTACCGTTTTTTGTTATGACCCATCTTCTCATGAGCAATGTTTGTTTGCAATAGATTAAGATGTTTGATACTTCGATAGTGGGGCAACCAAACATATTACCTTGTAGCACAATTTCCTCACTTTGTTTGAGCCCGACCCTATAGGGAATACTATCACATGTGCCAAAAACTCCTCTTATCCCATCATGGGAGTTGGTAAGATCATTGTCATTATTGCTGATGGTAGTTCTTTTACATTGTCGGATGCTTTATTTGTGCCAAGGATCAAGACAAATGTGTTATCAATTTCAACATTAGCCAATATTTGCTTGGTTGTGAAATTTGTTGATGAAAGATGTACAATTTATGATGTGTCAATGACGATTCCATTATTGCTTTTGGCATTTTATGTCATGGGCTGTATAAGCTCATAGACTATGCAGAATCTATGAATGATTTAGCATGTGCAGTTGAAGACTCTCATGCTATGTCAGATGCAAATCTTTGTTCATATGAATTATGCTAGTTTGCTACACCTTTAGAAATATGAAATTGTGTCCTCTCTGCCCAAACTTGAGGCACCTTGTAAACATGTTTGTGAAGGCTATATTTTGGGAAAAATGGAGCATTCCTCCTTCCCAAAAGATGGTTAAATTTGAGCTACTAAAAAATTGCAACTTACTCATAATGATGTCTGTGTTCCTATGCAAACACCTTTTGGGAACTACCTTTACTTTGTGACTTTTATTGATGATTTTTCCAAGCATGCATAGGTGTATCTAGTGAACCAAAGTCCAAAGTGTTTATGTGCTTCAAACGGTTTCTAGTTTTGGCTAAATGTCTGTCAACATGTAAAATGGGCACCCTCCATTCTAATCGAGGGGGGAGGATATATGTCTTCTGATTTTGATGCATTTTCGACTGAATGTGGGATAAAACATCAGTGTACAATGTTGTATACAACTCAATAAAATGGAGTTGTTGAAAGAGAGAGCACGTCACTCATGGAGATGGCAAGGTGTATGGTAAAAAGTTAGGCTTTATGACATAGCTTTTAGCATGAGGCTGTTATGTGTGAAGCTTATGTACTAAGCGGGTGTCCCACCAAAACACTATATTCTATCATGCCATATGAGGATTAGCATGGTCGCAAGCCATCTCTTGCTCATGTGTGTGTCTTTGATTGTCTAGCATATGTATTACACCTAAACAAGAACGTAGAAAATTGGATGATAAAGTAGTGGATGTGTTTTTGTTGGGTATAGTTCTAAAAGCAAAGGCTATCATCTACATCATCCACATACTGAACACATTTTGGTAGTGATGATGCAATTTAGCCATTACTTTCATGTACTAAGTAGACATCAATTAGGTCCAAAGATATGTACGAAACTTTGATGGCTCTTTTTTTAGGTGGACAACCTAGTGCTAGTCCAAATGAGGCATTTTATCAGCCTTTACAAGTTCTAATGATGCAGATCATTGTATTTCTGATGCAGATTTACATGATGCACTTGTTTATGAGAGAGCTGATATAGACAAAGAAAAAGCTATGCCAAAATGGTCGGTGCAAAATTTGGGACATAGCAAATTAGATGCAGCTCTATCATATTGTACTCATTCATGCTCTCATAGTGCTCCTTTTGCATCAAGTTTCTATGCTATGGATGCCTCTAGTCTTTGTGATGAGAATGAGCCTATTTCATTTGATGAAGTAGGAAATTGAAAAAATTGGATGGCTACTATGTAATCAAAATATGATGATATTATAAAAAATGGTACCTGGTCTTTATGTGATTTGCCTCTCGGCAAGAAGGCCATTGGCACTAAGTGGGTATACAAGCTGAAGCATAAGCTTGATGGAACAATTGACAGGTAAAAGTCTAGGTTTGATGCAAAAGGTTTTGCTCAAGAATGCTCATACACTCTCACACTCAAAGAGGAGCACATACACAGATTAAGGCAAGGAAGAATGATCTTCTTCTTCTTATTCTATTACATAAAAGGAATATACTAGAATGAACTAAAACAACAATACAACTAGTGCAATATATAAAGAATAGTACATAAGGAGAAACCTAATGGCCATGAATGTGCCATTACTCTCGATAAGTAAATCTAGTAAAGCTCAATGAAGTATCCCTGACATATACCGGCATGACCACTATACATGTCAAAGAAATGAAAAAGTGATACGTGTCATTGTGGATCATCACATGTTAAGCTTGATATCTCAACACTCTCCCTCAAGCTTAGTGTCATGTCTTGTAATCCAAGCATCTTCAAAAACTTCTTCAACTTCTTAGCTCCAAGTGCTTTAGTGAAAATATCAAGAACCTGCTCATTTGTCCTCACGTAAACAAGGTCAATATCACCTGCTAATACCTTTTCCCTAGTGAGATGATAATGCACCTCAATATTCTTTGTTCTAGCATGAAAGACAAGATTCCATGCTAACTATATGCTTCTAATATTATCACAATAGATGATGATAGGCTTTTGCACTTCCACAACTAAAAATGCAAATAGCAGGTCTCTCCATGATGCTTCATACGTTGCCATTGCAACACCTCTATACTTAGCCTTTGTACTCGACAAAGAAACACTAGGTTTCTTCTTGATACTATAATAGCCACACTCCAAGTGAGAATAGAAAGCCACTAAAAGATCTTCTATATGGTTTACTACGAACTCAATCTACATCGGTGTATCCATGAACTTGGAAATCTGCACCAACTTCATAAAACAATGCATAATCCAAAGTAGTACTCACATAACATAAAGTGTGCCTCAGAGCATATAAATTCAACTTCTTGGGAACTTGCATAAATTGGCTTTCAAGTCCAACCATGTAGCTTAGATTAGGCTTTGGAATTATGAGATATATCAAACTTCCCACAATTTTCCTATACATAGTAGCGTTTTTCACTACTTCACTTGATGTAGTATCCAAATTTAGATTCTGATCTAATAGCATAGAGATGGACTTACAATCTATCGTACCTTATTTTTGTAGCATACTCAAGGCATATTGCCTTTGTGACATCCAAATACCTATTTTTGTATGTATAAACTCAATGCCCTAAAAATAGCACAACACACCAAGATCTTTCATGTCAAATTCCTACACAAGGAGTTTCTTTACCTCTTTAATGCTTTCTTCATTATCACCTCCTATAGTCAATTCATAAACATAAATAGCCAGAATCGTGATACCATCATCAACCTTTCTTGCATATAATGAATGATCTACATCACACATAGAAAATCCAATGGTGGTTAACTAATCAACAATCCTTGCATGCCAAGCACAAGGAGCTTATTTAAGCCCATACAAAGGCTTTTGAAACCTACAAACATATTATGGGTGCTTTCAATCTTCATATCCTTGTGGCTACTCTATGTATGGATGTGATGTGTCATGGCTTGTTTCAACACATCCAGGAACTAGTAATTTTTGCAAACTAGTAAATCATTCCACATGACTAGTCATGTGATTTGAAGCACCTAAATCAACATAAGTGACATTACCATTTTATTTTGATACATCAACAAACATCGTATTCATCATGTGATGTTGGACCATGAATAACTTCTCAAAATCATCTACACTTGTGGATGCATAATTGTTTTACTGCCTTCTATTATTTTGATACTTCAACCTACAATCACCTTCAAAGTGTCAAGGTTTACCACAACTCCAACATCCTTTATTGTCATTACTTGAATCATTTCTTTGGAAATTTTTGCAACCTCTTTGGCTCGCGCTACCTCAAAACTGTCCTCTACCTCCTGCATGATTCTAATGCTGACCTTGGTCTTCGTTATTGTTTTGTCTTCCACTTTTGAAAACTTCTAACTCTCCCTCTTCCCCTGGCAAAGTAGAATACCTACTCAAAACTAGGTTTTCCTTGGGAGTTTGAGTCGTCACCAAGATTCTTTTCTTCAATAGTTAGCGTGGACATCAGATTATCAAAATTCAAAATATTTTCCTTGGTTTGAATAGAAGTTTTGAATTGTGTATATGAATCTCCTAAACCATGAAGGCACAATTCCACCTTATAATCATCATCATCTACATTCACACCAATAGATGCAAGTGACTCACACATGATTTTGATTTTCAAGGTGTAGTCACTTACTGACATGCCCTTTTTCTCCAGTGTATGCATCTCGTCCTTGAGTTGCAATTTTTCTGCCTTTTTATTGGTCTCATACAATGTGACCAAACTATTCCAAGCCTCTTTCTGAGTCTTTGCATCTTGTATGTGCCCAATGATGCTATCGTGTATGCTAACAAATAGCCAATGCATTACCTTTTGTGCTTTTTGATTCCATTCTTCATATGTTCTTAACTAGTGTGCAATCTAATTCCTCTCTGGTAACTATGGAGTGTTTTTGTTCTCTCCTTCAATGTACTTCTAGTAGACTTTTCCCATTAGGAAATTCTTCATTCTGAATCTGCAAGCATGGAAGTTGTTCTTGTTGAGCTTATTGCTCATAAGTTGACTCATTCCATTTGCACTTGCCATCTCTGTAGCAATTCACAACACTACAAAACCACTAGAAGCAGTACCTCTGCTTGAATACTATCACACTATGACATGATAGTTTGATCTCTAAAAACAGTTTTTGTGTATCAACTGTACACAAAATTGCTTGAAATTCCAGATATGGAATATTTGAGTATTGCCAAATAGAAAGCAAGCTATAGTTTTGCAAATTGACCTAATTTTTCCATGGCCACACCTTGTGATCTCTAAAACAGAGATCGTTTTGTAGCAATCTGAGGTCATTTGTGAATCGCCCTTTCTCCACACCTTCTCACATACTCTTCACTATTGGCATTCTCCAAGAGCTCTCTATAGCTAGACTAGCTCTGATAACATGTCACAAGGAATGAGATAAGGAAGGAATCTCACTCATACACTCACAGTAAAAGAGGAGCACACATATAGATTAATGCAAACAAAAATGATCTTCTTCTTCTTCTATTACATAAAAGGAATATACAAGAATGACCTAAAGAAAAAATACAACTACTGCAATGTATAAAGATATCTTCTTCTTCTTCTATTACATAAAAGGAATATAAAAGAATGACCTAAAGCAACAATACAATTAGTGCAATCACATGTTGAGCTTGATATCTCAACAACGGAGAGGTTCTCTATTGGAGAGATCAATTTGGCATATGTGCCCACACATGAGAATGTTGCACACCTTTTCACAAAGGTTTTGCCTAAGGAGAAGTTTGAAACTTTTCACAAAGCTTTGGGCTTACTTCCTTTTGTGGATTAATTCCACATAGCTTGGCACTTCCGTATACATGAGTGCCAACTCCTTGTTCACTACATCAATCTCAAGGGGGATTTGTTGATATATTTTGTTGTATGTGTTCAGGACCATTGAGGCACTTTTTTCCCTCTTGAGGAAGTTTTTTTTTTGCCTGGCTAGTATATATGCCTATAACCTTAACGGGTCACTTATCTTTGTACATTCTCTTGGTAATACATCTATTAATGTGTGTTTTGCTCCAAGCTTCTTCTTCTTCCTTGTGCTATTTGTGCGCTTTCATACACCTCAAACTCCAACAAATAAATGCAAGGCAGATCTATCTCTATCATCAAACAAAGAGGAGAACTTGTAGTCTACATGTGTGTGTATGTAGAAAATCTTATCATTACAGGTTATGATACAATAGGAACTGAAGAGATCAAGGAAAAGCTTACAAATGAGTTTAGGATATCTAATCTTGGAGGTCTTAGGTATTTTATTGGCATTGAAGTTGTATATAAAGAAGAAGGTATTATGGTCATACAAAGGAACTATATTCTAGACCTACTTGATGTCACGAGGAAGGAGATAAGGAAGAGAGCTCACTCTCAAGGAGAAGCACACACACAGATTGAGGCAAGGAAGAATAATCTTCTTCTTCTTCTATTACATAAAAGGAATGTACAAGAATGACCTAAAAAACAAGAATACAACAAGTGCAATATATAAAGACCAGTACATAAGGAAAAACCTAATGTCCACGAATGAGTGAGCTGGCAAGAAACAAATGTGCCATCACTCTCGGTAGATAAATCTAATAAAACAATAAAGTATCCCTGACATATACCGGCGTGACTACTATACATGTCAGAGAAACAAAAAACTGGTGTGTGTCATCCTGGATCATCACATGTTGAGCTTGATATCTCAACACTCCCCCTCAAGCTCAACGCCATATCCTATGATCCAAGCATCTTCTGAAACTTCTTCAACTTCTTAGCTCCAAGTGCTTTGGTTAAAATATCAGCAACTGCTCATCTGTTCTCACATAAATAAGATCAATATCACCTGCTAATACCTTCTCTCTGATGAAGTGATAATGTACCTCGATATGCTTTGTTCTAGCATGGAAAACAGGGTTCCATGCTAACTGTATGCTTCTAAGATTATCACAATGGATAGTGATAGGATTTTGCACTTCCACACCTTAATCTGCAAGTAACATCTCCAGCCATGATGCCTCACATGCTGCCGTTGCAGCACCTCTATACTCAGCCTCTGTACTCGACAAAGTAACAGTGGGTTGCTTCTTACTGCTCCATGTAATAGCTGCACCTCCAAGTGAGAAAAGAAAGCCACTAGTAGATCTTCTATCTGGAGTACTACCAGCCCAATCTGCATCGGTGTATCCATGAACCTGCAAATCTACACCAGCTTCATAAAACAATGCATAATCCAAAGTAGCACTCACATAATGTAGAGTGTGCCTCAGAGCATCCAAATGTGGCTTCCTGGGAACTTGCATAAATTGACTTTCAAGTCCAACACTATAACTTAGATGAGGCCTTGTAATTGTGAGATATATAAGACTTCCCACAATTTTCCTGTACATAGTAGCATTTTTCAATGCTTCACCTGATGTAGTATCCAATTTCAAATTCTGATCTAATGGCATAGAAATTGGCTTACAATCAGCTATACCATACTTTTGCAGCATATTCAAGGCATATTGCCTTTGCGACATCCATATACCTGTTTATGTGTGTATAAACTCAATGCCCAAGAAATAGCGCAGCACACCAAGATCTTTCATGTCGAATTCCTGCATAAGAAGTTTCTTTACCTCTTTGATGCTTTCTTCATTATCGCCACCTACAATCAGATCATCAACATAAATAGCCACAATAGTGATTCCATCATCATCCTTCCTTGCATATAGTGAGTTATCTGCATCACACATAGAAAACCCAATGCTGGTTAAGTAATCAGCAATCCTTGCAGCCATGCACGTGGAGCCTGCTTCAGCCCATACAAAGCCTTTTGCAACCTGCAAACATATTCTGGATGCTTTGAATCTTCATATCCTTGTGGCTGGTCCATATATACTTCTTCCTGTAACTCACCACGTAGGAAAGCATTCTTCACATCCATCTAATGCAGTCCATCCTTTTGCTGTAGCTAATGCAACAAGTGTCCCAACAGTAGACATTTTAGCTACAAGGCTGAATGTTTCCTCATAATCAATGCCATATGTCTGTGCGGCAATGGGTTTCTTCATAATTTACAGCCTATGGGTTTCTTTCCTTGCGGCAATGGAACCAGCTTCCATGTATCATTTCCATAAAGTGCAACCATCTCCTCATCCATAGCTTTTTCTCAATATGCATTACCAATTGCATCTTCAAAACAAGAAGGTTCAGCATCTTGTATTACCTTTGTCATGTAGGCACAATGGCGAGCCATGTAACTATCATATGTCAATCGTTGCACTGAATTACACATCCTCCCATATCTTCTTGGTCCTGGGTCACTTCTTCTTGTATCATCTGCATGTGCTCTTCTCACTCCTGGAGTCTTCATAGAGGGCAATCCAAGTTCCTCATCAAGACTCTTTTTTGAACCGCTTGAATCTCCATAGTCTTCAGAACCTGCACCTGTTTTACTACCAGCAGAAAGCTTTTCTTTACCTTTCTTGGATGTATTTGATGAATTTGCTGGACTGAAATTACCATGTAATCTTCCACTCCATGGATTTGAGTTGGAACTATTGCTTGGTGATGCATCTGGTCCACTCAAAACCTGAGATTCTGCACTTGATTTTTCAGCATTTTCTTTGTCATTTGGTTCAAGACTCAGTCCTTCTTTGGCATCTGCATAGAAGCTTGACATTTCATCAAATACCACATCTCTGCTCACCTTCACCTGTCATGTGAGTGGGTTATAACATTTGTACCGCTTTTGCTCAAGGGAATATCCAATGAAGACACATTTTTCTGCTTTCGGATCAAGCTTCATCCTCAACTCATCTGGAACATGTACATATGCAATATAGCCAAAAACTTTCAGATGTGATAAGTTTGGCTTTTTACCTGTAAACTTCTCTTCAGGTGTAACTTGATATACAGCAACAGCCGGAGTTCTGTTCATGATGTATACAGTAGTATGCACAACTTTTGCCCAATAGCAATGAGGCATATTCTTCTTAGCCATCAAAGCTCTTGCTATTTCTGCAATATGTCTATTTTTGCATTCAGCAACACCATTCTGTTGTGGTGTGTACCTGCATGAAAACTAACGCCGAATTCCATGATCTTTTAGAAAACTGCTGAACTCATTTGACATGTATTCACCTCCTCCATCAGATCTTAATGTTTGAATGTACTTCCCTGTCTGCTTTTCCACCATAGCTTTAAAATTCTGGAAGTGAGTAAACACCTCGCTCTTCTCTTTCATGAAATATACCCATACTTTGCATGTATGGTCATCAATCAAAGTAACATAAAACCTGCAACCACCCATAGACGTGGTCTTTGTTGGACCCCAAACATCTGTATGTACTACTTCTAGTACATTCTCACTAACATGCTTGTCATGTGGAAATGATGCTCTTGACTGTTTACCAAATTGACATGCTGCACATACCTTTTGCATTTCGGCAACTTTGAAATTTGGTAGTCCATGGACAATCTCCTTTGATTGCATCAGTTTCAACCTTTGCAAGTTTGCATGTCCAATCCGTTTGCAATAACTCCTGCACCTTTTGCAAACATGGCTGCATTCATTTCAGGAATCTTCACATTTAAGGTGAACATCCTATCCACTTTGTTTCCTTTGGCAACCAATCGTCCATACTGCTTGTACTCTTCTACATATAATCCATCAGCATTGAACCTAACTTGTAATCCCTGGTCAACCATTTGTCCAACAAAAACCAGATTCTTTGTTATATTTGGAACATGCAGCACATCAGAGATGTTTTACCTTTCCGTCCTCCATAGACAATGCTATGTTTCCTGCATGCTCAATAGGATGCGATATATCATCACCTGTTTCAACATATCCAGGAACTGGCATTTTTTGCAAACTACTAAACCATTCTGCATGACTGGTCATGTGATTTGAAGCACCTGAATCAACATACCAGACATTATGATTCGATTTTGAAACACCAGCAGACATCATATTCATCATGTGATGTTGAACCATAAACAGCTTCTCAGAATCATCTGCACTTGTGGATGCATAGTTGTTTTGCTGCCTTCTGTTATTTCGATTCTTCAACCTGCAATCACGTTCAAAGTGTCCATGTTTACCACAATTCCAGCATCCTTTACTATCATTACCTGAATCATTTCTTTGGAAATTTCTGCGACCTCTTTGACTCCCCCTGCCTCGAAACTATCCTCTTCCTCCTGCATGATTCTGTTGTTGACCTTGGTCTTGGTTATTGTTTCCTCTTCCACTTCCAAAACCTCTACCTCTGCCTCTTCCTCTGCCAGAGTAGAATACTTGCTCAGAACTGGGCTTTCCATGGGAGTTTGAATCCTCACCAAGATTCTTTTCTTCAATAATCAGCATAGATACCAAATCAGCAAAATTTGAAATATTTTCCCTCGTCTGTATAGAAGTTCTGAACTTCTTATATGCAGCTCCTAAACCACGAAGGCACACTTCCACCTTATCATCATCATCTACATTCACACCAATAGATGCAAGTGACTCGCATATGCTTTTGATTTTTAGAGTGTAGTCACTTACCGACATGCTCTTTTTCTCCAATGTATGTAGCTCGTTCTTGAGTTGCAATTTCCGTGCCTTTGTATTGGTCTCGTAGAAAGTGAACAAACTGTTCCAAGCCTCTTTTGGAGTCTTGGCATCCTGTATGTGTCCAATCATGCTATCCTGTATGCTAACAAATAGCCAATACATTACCTTTCGTGCTGCCTGATTCCATTCCTCATATGCTCTTAACTGTTCTGCAGTACGATTCCTTTCCGGTAACTGCGGAGCATTTTCATTCTCTCCTTCGATGTACTTCCAGTAGCCTTTGCCCATCAGGAAATTTGTCATTCTGAATCTCCAAGCATGGAAGTTGTTCTTGTCTAGCTTATCACTCATAAGCTGACTCATTCCATCTACGTTTGCCATCTCTACAACAATTCACAACACCGCAACACACTACAAGCAACACTTCTACTTGAACATTGTTGCACTATGACGTGACACTTCGATCTCAGAAAAACACAGTTTTCGTGTATCAACACTACACGGAATCGCTTGAAATTCTGGATCTGGAATATATGAGTGTCACCGAACAAAACATAAGTTACAGTTTCTGAAACTGACCTGGTTTTTCTATGGGCCCCACCTTGCGGGCTCAAAATAGAGGCCGTTTGTGAAATCGCGTTTTCTCCACTCCTTGCCGTGTAGTCTTCACTGTTGCCTTCTCCACGAGCTCTCTACAGCCACGCTGGCTCTGATACCATGTCACGAGGAAGGAGATAAGGAAGAGAGCTCACACACACACTCTCACTCTCAAGGAGAAGCATACACACAGATTGAGGCAAGGAAGAATAATCTTCTTCTTCTTCTTCTTCTATTACATAAAAGGAATGTACAAGAATGACCTCAAAAACAAGAATACAACAAGTGCAATATATAAAGACCAGTACATAAGGAAAAACCTAATGTCTGCAAATGAGTGAGCTGGCAAGAAACAAATGTGCCATCACTCTTGATAGATAAATCTAATAAAGCTCAATAAAGTATCCTTGACATATACCGGCATGACCACTATACATGTCGGAGAAACAAAAAACTGGTACGTGTCATCCTGGATCATCACATGTTGAGCTTGATATCTCAACACTTGAGAGCTTTGGGATGCTACATTACAAGCCTATTTCAAATCCCATGGAAGTTAATGTAAAGCTAAGCTCCATTGATGGAGAACCATTGGATGATGTAACTTTGTATCGATCCATTGTAGTCTCTTTCAATTATGCCACAATAACTAGGCACAACATAGCATATGGAGTTGGAGTGTTATGATAGTTTATGCATAGTCCAAGGACTACACACTTGCAAGCTATGAGAAGAATGTTATGATATCTCAAGCCTACTATAAATGAATGATTGTTTTACTCATTTGCTGATGATATGCCGGTGAAAGCTTACTCCGATGTAGATCTGGCTGGTTTGAAGGAAGATAGAAGGAGTACAAGCGGTTACCTAGTCATGATAGGTAACAAGATCATCTCATGGATTTCAAGGAAGCAACCCATGGTGGCATTATCATCCACAAAGGCTGAGTATAGAGCTTTGGCTCAAGTCACATGTGAGCTAACGTGGATTAAGAAGCTATTTATGGAGCTTAATTTTCAGGTTGACACATATCCAATCTTTTACGATAATATGAGTAGCATTCATCTAGCATTGAATCCTATCTATCATGCTAGAACTAAGCATATTGAAGTGCACTATCACTTCATAAGTGAAAAGGTGATATCCAAGGAAGTTTCAGTACACCATATAGGTACCAAGGGCCAAGCTGCTGACGTGTTTACAAAGGCTTTGGATGGAGTGAAGATTTCAAAGTTCAAGAAATGCGTCAAGACGAGGGAGCTTGGATGAAGATGAAGATTTGAAGCTTGATGTGGGAGTGTTTAAAGTCAAGATTCAAGCCAAAACTCATGGAAAATCAATCATGGACAAGAAGCCTAAAAGCATGAGATTCCATCAAAGGATCTCAATCAACCACTCCCTAAGTCATCTCAACTAAGTCCTCCAATTCAGGAGGTTGATTTTTTGGGAAAGGTGGTTGTTAGATTTAGGGGCCAACTTCTCTCCATAAATGTAGCATGTATCATGAATTATTTTGATTCATCTTGTTGGAGTTTTATCTGAATTAGAGTGTGCATAAGTGTTGGAGTTGTAATAAGCAAGAACGTTTCTTAAACTATCCCCTTGCTTGCTTGCTTGTTATCTTTGAGTAGGCATATCTAGGCAATGTTATAACTCTCTACCCCTGAGTTGCACAAGTAACACATTCCCTAGAAAATACACATTATTTTTGCATACAATCTTTGGATGTGTGCCTTGCATACAAGTTCCATAGGAACTTAGGTCAAGCTTAGATGTAAGGATAAAAAGGTGTACCTTCGTTGGATATTTCTTGAAGAGAGTTTATAAATGTTATAACCATATTTATAAAGTACTTAAGGAAAATTGAGATATGGTTTTCCATGCGATTAAACTGTGGTATGCTACAAAGATTTGCACTCAACACAAATACATAGAGGAGGTAAAAAAAAAAAAGAAATATATGAGGGAAAAACAAACAAGGAAACCTTGTATTTGGATAGGCCAAAATTTCCAAGAAGCACAAGAGCATGAACATAGAGAAAAGAAAGGCAAAGAGCAAAAGGGAGGAAGCAAAACAATCTTGATTTTACAAAAATAGATGCGCCTTTATAGCTTTTGATAAAGGAAAAACTTTTTTTGAAATTCCAAAAATTTAGCTGTACTTTAAAAATCTCGAAACAACACACACAAAATATTGATATAAGCTTCACTAATCTAACAATAAAAATAGTGAATGGATTGTAAAGTCATTTTTTCATCACCTCCAATTTATCCTAAACGCCTAATCAAGAAAACGCTTAATCATAAAACGCTTGAAACACTTAATCATAAAGTGTTTGAACTCTCTTTTAACCGAGAAACACTTCACCATAAATTTTTTGAACTCTCTCATAAACAATCGTAATGAAGCCCAATTCATTACACACTTTCGTCTACAGTTCAGCATATAAAATTTCCAAGCAATTCACATAGAGAGAGAGAGAGAGAGAGAGAGAGAGAGAGAGAGAGAGAGAGAAGAGGAATGAATACACACAGATAGAACAAGGTAATGTGCCTTATCAATTGATCAAAAGAACTGGATATATACATGATGCATGCCATTTGGACATTGAAGATGGTGAAGGTGTTAGGTGGTGCACATGGCTACTAGCAAGTGCCCTAACAAAAGGGTCACTCCCAAAAAGGCTATCTATCATACCAGATTTCTGAGAGTACTGACAAAGTTGGTTACACTATATACATGTAAAGTACACATGTACATATTTGGCATGTATGCAGAATGTATATATGCTTGTGAAAATTGTGAAATGTATGAATGTTGATTGTGTGCAATACATTTGCACCTAACAAGTTCACACAAGAGGACCTAGACTAACAACAAAATTTGGCCACTCAAATAAGCTTCAAATATTACATACCTGCTCATGCATGAGCTTGGAAAGTATTGCTGCTCAAAGTCGACTTGCAAAGATTGAAGAGGTCCACAGAAACCTAAATCCATGACGGACAAAGATTGAAGAGGTCCACAAAGAACGACATAGTCAATGGGTGAAATGTTTGTGGCAGAGCTCTAAGATAAAATCGTGCTTTGATGAAAATAGTCCCCAATATAATTAGGGTTTGTAAATCCCCGGGTTATTTTTATGGTTCCCAAATTATCTAAATATAGCTTTTATGATCCTAATCTATATTAAATTTGGCTTTGGGTTAATATTCACCCATAAATGTTTCCCTAATGGAGCCTTATGTGTAAGTACTAACCTATGGCCCATTATGCCACTACCTCCCCACAGAAAAGAACGAGATAAGACAATCAAGGGATTTGCAAACTAATGTTAGAAGAGTCTATAGAAAGGATGAACATGAAAGCCTATCTTGTTGCATGTTGCATAGATGATGATAAGAATTGGGATCTTGTGAAGTAGGCCCACATGAGTGATTCGAGATGCCACTTTTCTTAAAACATATTACTCTAAAAACTTGAGACAACTAGGTGTATATTGACCAAGGATGTGCATGAATATTGCATTAGTTGTGCATTTTGCATTAATCGACCAAGAACTATCACTCAATGCTTTATGAGGTGACAGTAGCACCAGATTGGAACAAGCCTATAGTAGACTATCTCAACAATGAAATATTTTGAGAGGGCATTAATCCTAAAAGAATATAAAGTTACTTGAATAAGAGTCAATGCATTTCTCTCTCATAGGGAATAAACTCTACAAGAGAGGAAAATATAACTTCTTACAACTATGCATTCATTAAAGTGACTACTTGCTTATTTTACAAATGACACACTCATGTGCTTCACAAGGACATTTCTATCTTGAGCGAATAGCCAAAGAAATCCTCTTTTGCCAGCTTATGGTGGTCAATTTTACAAATGGATGCAAGAATTTATGTGGAAAGATGTGAGATATGTTAGAAAACAAACTATCCATTTAGAAAAATCAAATTCCACTGAGATTGATGATAAATGGTAAATGGGGAACTGATTTTGTTACATCCATCATCATGCTCTGGAAAGGAAACTCATCCTCATTGGTGTGTGAGGAAAACATTTCTTCCTATTTATTTATAGGTAGAGGAGTGCTATTTATGTCGCTAGGGAGGTCAATCAACTTAAGGCACACATGGACTTAGGATAAAAATACTTAATTTTTTTTTTTCATTTCGCTAGGACATATCACATCAATTTTGATCACCCAAGTTGCTTTCTTCTATCCATTTTATCACCCAAATTGCCTTTTTTTTCTAATTTGTGATAAATGCACTTATCTCCCTCCATTTGAGGTGTTACTAGATTCTTCGCCTAGTTAGATAGGTCTCTTATGCCTATACTTTTTTGAGTAGATTGCCCTTCCCTTCAAACTTTTGACGGTTGATGTGTCAATTAATTCAAGAATTTCTATTGATTTCCACTATGAGACCATGTTTTCTCCTGAAACAAGTGCCTTGTATTTATTCAACATGATAAATATTGGTAGATTTTACTCTCATGATTGTTGGCTACTCATCATGGTTATTTCCTTTACCTCTCATATTTTGGTGTCCATGGCTACTTTCCTTCTGATTGAAGCGAGGGTAGCCATAGTTGTATGCACGGGTCTTGTATTTATGTGACTAACCCACATTTAATGACAAACTAAGCCTCAAGGAATAGACTATATGTGCTTTGTGAAGTTGGTCATCCACAAAAGTTTAACACCAAGATCCCTCCATTCTTACTTTTTGGTAGATGTTGACATTGTAGTACCACACACACTTACATTATCAAACAAGTGAGCTATTGCATGAGAACTAAATGTGAGTGATGTTGAAATGAAAAAGGACTATTAGTCTACTCACATGCACACATCTAACAAGCTAAGGAGGAAGGAACAAAATATTACAAAACATGATGGATGAATTAAAGTAGAAATGGAAATGACTTACATAAGATGCTTTACGAGCATGGAGACTCCATGAGGAGTGGAAGCACACTCTTGGCAATGAGCTATAGTGGAATGGCTTGTGTGGAGTGAAGGGGAGGGCTTGCTTATATGGAGTTCGGGAGAATTCCCTTGCATGTGGGATAAATGTGCTTGCATGAGAATGATTCTAGCTTTGGACAAAAGGGTGGAGCATGGAACTCTCAACACCCCCCCTTCATGTGATGACCTGTTTGTTTTTAATATGGGGGACTAGTGACATATGAGATCACTTAATCAATTGGTTTTTAGGATCTATGGACATATGGGATCCTTAGACATAACTTGGACATATGGGATCCAAGTATGGGACATATGGCATCCCTTGGGTTTTTGTTCCATGGACATATGGGATCCATGGTTTTGGGATCGAGGGACATATGGGATCCCTAGACATGTACAAGGGTTTACATCATGGGGTCGGTAGTGTTTATGTTGATCAATTTGCCTCCTTTTCTTGTAGCATTTGAGATCCATTGTTGGGTTTCTTTGTAGGGCCCTCCTCTGTTTCCTTTGTTTATAGCCTTACTAGGATCCATTGATGGGATCCTCTCATGGAGTCCCCCTTTGTTGTCACTATAATGACATCTTTTTTTTTCTTTAACATTAGCTTTGGCCATATAGTGGGCTTTGTATGTCATATGTTTGAAAGGGCATATGTGGAGATGTATCCTTTGTGTGACCCGGGAGAGAACTTATCAATGATGTACATATGGGGCAAAATATGCGTTTGGGGAAGATCTTAAGGTGGCAGTGTGTAATCCACTTACATCAGAACATTGAGAGTTTGCATTCGGAGACATTTTAGCGAGAGAAAAAAAACAATGTGTTTCTCTTGCTTGGTTGTCTTTATTAAGGAGAAATGGTGCCTTTGGACTCCTACCGTGACCAAATCTGATGTGCACATCTCTGTCCAATCATTCACGTGAAGAATGCATGAAGAACGGGCTAAACCACTTAGGTTGTATGTGACATCATTGCTTATGAAAATTCAAATCATTCTAAGGCATGAGACTCCGTGAATTGTGCAAGTTCCAGATGACATCGGAACATGCACTCTCTATACAGCGAGACGAGTCCATATGCTCAGCGGACACTTTCAAGTCCAACATATATTCGTATATGCATAAAACCAGGGCCTTGCATCAGGCATTCCGAGTTAAAAAACCCGTCCACAAAGAGAGCACATGTACATACATTAGAATTTGTTTTTCATTTTAATCTGTGTTTCCAAGATGGGCATGTGGATTCATGCCATGCTTGACGTTAAAGCTCCATTTTGTATGTGTAGGTTCCACTCACATTTAGTTCTCATGCAATAATAACTCACTTGTTTGATAATGTAAGTGTGTGTGGTCAACATCTACCAACAAGTAAAAACGGAGGGATCTTGGTGTTAAACTTGTGTGGATGACCAACTTCACAAAGCACATATAGGCTTGTTCCAATTTGGTGCTATTGTCACCTCGGTGTTAGTTCTTGGTCGATCAATGCAAAACTCACAATTAATACAATATCCATGAACATCCTTGGTCATGTGTGGCCAATATACACCTAATTGTCTCAAGTTTTTAGAGTAATATTATTTGGGAAAAATGGCATCCCGAATCGTTCATGTGACTTAGGAGGATGTGTGCTTATCTAAACTCCGATTCTGAATGAAATTTAATTTAAATTCATTAAGTGATTATTCTTTTTGGAAACATTCAATCCGCCACTCATTCCTCCATTCTCATGAATAGTGAAAATGTTGATTGCATGGGTCAAGTTGTGATGCTTATTGTTATGAATGATATTATTGTTATGAATGATATGCAACTTTTTGAAAGTTTTTTTTCATGAAAGGTATAGATGAAGACTTGATAATAGGAACTCAAAAATTTGTGGAACAAAATCCATCCACTATGCTCACGCCCCACATGTAATTTTTTTGAAATTCTTGATCTTCGCCATACTAATTGTGGACATAAACATCTCTTTAAGGATTGTACTTTCCATCCACAAAATTGTCTTTTCAGTGAAGAAAACGTTCATTCAATTGAGTGTGATTTAAGAGCATAATGAAGATTTTCATGATGATCACTCATCTATGTTGCCTAATCCTTTTTTGATTGATGAACATTTGGAGACTAAAAAAAGAAGACCACTTTCTTTTCCCCTTTCACATCTTCCTCTTTATTCCAAGTGTAATAATTCCAAATCCAAGATGGATCAACTAGTTCTTGTAATTTCTCCACTGTTCGATGATCCTTTGGAGAAGAAGGATACATGCATAGAGAATCATTGTATATTTGAGAAAATCTATGGGTTTCAAGTCCAATCTTGTGCAATGCACAACAATTATTCGTATTGCACTTCATGTATGCATAAAACTAGGGCCTCTTATAAAGGCCATGCATCAGGCATTCCAGGATTAAAAACCCATCCACAAAGAGAGCACATGCACATACATTAGAATTTGTTTTTCATTTTAATCCTTGTTTGCAAGATGGGCATGTGGATTCATGCCATGCTTGAAGTTAAAGCTCCATTGTGTATGTGTAGGTTCCACTCACATTTAGTTCTCATGCAGTAGCTCACTTGTTCGATAATGTAAGTGTGTGGTACTACAATGTCAACATCTACCAACAAGTAAAAATGGAGGGATCTTGGTGTTAAACTTGTGTGGATGACCAACTTCACAAGCACATATAGTCTTTTCTTTATTTAATTCAAGTCCGGGAGAGTAGGCTATTGCCGAACTTCCTTTATATATAAAAAAAAAAGACTTGTGCATATAACTGTGGCGATCCTCGCTTCAATCACAAGGAAAGTAGCCAAGAACACCAAAATATGAGAGGTAAAGGAAATAACCAATGATTAGCAGCCAACAATCATGAGAGTAAAATCTACCAACATTTATCATGTTGAATAAAGACACGATACTTGTTTGTGGAGAAAACATGGTTTCATAGTGGAAATTAATAGAAATTCTTGAATTAATTGATCCATCAACCATCAAAAGTTTGAAGGGAAGGACAATCTACTCAGAAAATTGCAAGCATAAGAGACCTATCTAACTAGGTAAAGCATATAGTAACACCTCAAATGGAGGGAGATAAGTGTATTTATCATAGATAAAATTGATAGGATAAAGCAGCTGGGGTGATCAAAATTGATGTGATATGTCCTAGCCAAACAAAAAAATTTAAGTATGTATATCATGAGTCCATGTGTGCCTTATGTTGATTGACCTCCCTAGTGAGATAAATAGCACTCTACCTATAACCAAATAGCAAGAAATGTTCTCGTGACACACCAATGAGGATGAGTTCCCTTTTTAGAGCATGATGATGGATGTAACAAAATCAGTTCCTCATTTAGCACTTATCATCGATCTCATAGGAATTTGATCTTTTCTGAATGGATATTTTGTTTTCTAACATATCTCACATCTTTCCACATAAATTCTTGCATCCATTTGTAAAATTGACCACCATAAGCTGGCAAAAGAGGATTTCTTTGGCTATTCGCTCAAGATAGAAATGTCCTTGTGAAGCACATGAGTGTGTCATTTGTAAAATAAGCAAGTAGTCACTTTAATGAATGCATAGTTGTAAGAAGTTATATTTTCCTCTCTTGTAGAGTTTATTCCCTATGAGAGAGCAATGCTTTGACTCTTATTCAAGTAACTTTATATTCTTGTAGAATTAATTCCCTCTCAAAATATTTCATTGTTGAGATACTCTACTATAGGCTTGTTCCAATCTGGTGCTACTGTCACCTCATAAAGCATTGAGTGTTAGTTCTTTGTCAATTGATGCAAAACTCACAATTAATGCAATATTCATGAACATCCTTGGTCATGTGTGGCCAATATACACCTAATTGTCTCAAGTTTTTAGAGTCATATTTATTGGGAAAAATGACATCCCGAATCATTCATGTGGGCCTACCTCATAAGATCCCAGTTCTTATCATCATCAATGCAACAAGATAGGCTTTCATGTTCATCCTTTGTATAGACTCTTCCAACATTAATTTGCAAATCCCTTGATTGTCTTATCTCCTTCTTCTCTGTGACATTGTTTCTTGCAGATAGTGACCTTGATTTTTGCATACATGCCAAATACGTACATGTATAGATACATAATAGGCACATACATATTTGCATGCAGACATCCATGCGTTTTTCCATCATATAAATTGTGCATATGATCGCCTAATAGATAAACTTAAGGATTAAAAACTTAATACAGTATAGTAAGGACTAAAAACTTATTACAGTATAGCAATTCTCTTAATAATTCCTGGTTTTCTCAATAGTACACATTGTAACCACTTGCCAAGGCTTATAAGAGGATATTTATAGTTGCATTTTGGTATTATTTGGAGGCCTAGGAAATTAAAATGAGCAAGATAACATTTTGTGTTAATATTAAGATAGATTTGTACTTTTACAATGCAGATTTTATTTCAATGTTTTTCTTAATTAGCTTATTTGGAATTCGTAAAAATCTTTTCCATACTTTTCAAGTGACGTACAAAGATGTCCTGACTTTATATTTCCCTATACGATCAAACACCTGATATATGGTCTATGACATCAAAATTTGAGTATGACATCAAAAGAACTATTCTTGATAAGAGACGCTTTTACATATTTATACAAATTCAAATGTGATGTTCACTCTTACAACGAGAGCTTTATCTTTAAAATTTCATAATGAGTCCTGTTGTCGTCTGGTTCATTACAATAGCATGAGTATATTGTGAATCAAAAATTATTTTTCTTCACTGACTTCTTAGTCCAGGAATGTTGACATCGCATACATAAACCAGAAAATCCCTTTCATGTTATGAGATGCTATGTGGATGAATGTACTACATGATTTTTTACATATTTCATTGATTAAAATTTATGTATGAATTATATGCAAGAATTACAGTAAATGATTCAAGTGATAAATGGATATTGGCAGTACATTTAGTATTTCCCATTGAAATCATTTTTGTCTTGATTAACATGTATCTTATTTGAATGTCTTCTCTATTTTGGGTTACACTAAATGAAGAAACAGTACCATTCAATCCGCCACTCAAGTTGTAATGCTTATTGTTATGAATGATATGCAATTTTTTGAAAGGTGTTCTGTCATGGAAGATATAGATGAATACTTGATAATAGGAACTTAAACTTTTGTGGAACAAAATCCATGGACTATGTTGACACCCTACATGTAAATTTTTTGAAAGTCCTCATCTTCACCATACTAATTGTGGACATAAACATCTCTTTAAGTATTGTACTTTCCATCCACAAAATTGTCTTTTCACAGAAGAACAAGTTCAATTAAGTGTGATCTAAAAGCATAATTAAGATTTTCATGATGATCACTCATCTATCTTGCCTAATCCTTTTTTTATTGATTTTGAGGAAGATTTGGGGGAGACTAAAAAAAGAAGACCATTTTCTCCTCCCCTTTCACATCTTCCTCTTTAGTCCAAGTGTAATAATTCCAAATCCATGATGGATCAGCTAGTTGTTGTAATTTCTCCACTCTTCGATGATTGTTTGGAAAAGAAGGATACATGTATAAAGAATCATTGTATATTTGAGAACATGGATCCTATATCTTGTACTCTTTGATGGTCCCATTAAAAAGAATCACTTACGTAATAAGCGTCATGATACCAAAGTGGAAATAATTCATACCTTAGGGCCATCCCTTTATGATCTTAATGCATTATATCTTAAGGATCAATGACTTGAAAAACACACAATGGAATCCGTGACAATTGAAGAGAGATCTCGACATCAAGATGAAGTGGCAAGATCTTCAAGCAAAGATGAGCATCAGAGCCATTTTGGTTCCAAGGCATATTCTTTCTTATGCTTCTCCTATTTTCCCATCAAAATCTTTTTCCATTTGTCCTAGTATAAAAAATCCTCATGTATTAACAAGATCATCAAAGAAAAAAGATCCAAAGTAATAAAGGAAGAACATAAGAAGAAAACTCATAATAATTTTAGGCCCAAGTGTAATAAGGGAAAAAAATGATATCGAGGCCTAAAACTCCGAGATTACTTGAATTGGAATCTCAAAATATTTCCAATCCTAAACAATTTAAGCACACAAGTACAAAAACCTCTTTGTGCAACATCTATCGGTTTCAAGTCCAACCTTGTGCAATGCAAAACATATATTCGTATTGCACTTCATTTATCCATGAAACTAGGGCCTCTTGCATCAACATATATTCGTATTGCACTTCATTTATCCATGAAACTAGGGCCTCTTGCATCAGGCATTACAAGTTTAAAGACACATCCACAAAGAGAGCACCTCTACATACATTAGAATTTGTTTTTCATTTTAATCTTTGTTTCCAAGATGGCGATGTGGATTCATGCCATGCTTGAAGTTGAAGTTCCATTGTGTATGTGTAGGTTTCACTTGTTGAGAGTTCCATGCTCCACCCTTTTGTCCAAAGCTAGAATCATTCTCATGCAAGCACATTTATCCCACATGAAAGGGAATTCTCCCAAACTCCATATAAGCAAGGCCTCCCCTTCACTCCACACAAGCCATTCCACTCTAGCTCATTGCCAAGAGTGTGCTTCCACTCCTCATGGAGTCTCCATGCTCGTAGAGCATCTTTTGTAAGTCATTTCCATTTCTACTTTAATTCATCCATCATGTTTTGTTATCTTTTGTTCCTTTCTCCTTAGCTTGTTAGATGTGTGCATGTGAGTAGAGTAGGAGTAGTCCTTTTTCATTTCAACATTGTATCAGAGCATAGGTTGTTTTGTTTCTCCCTTACTTAGAATTTATGTAGTCAGTTTCATTAGCTTTATGTTTTGATCATTTTTGCCATTAACTTAGATCCAATTTTTTTTACTCCCTCCCTCCCACCCTTGCACATCCTTCTAATAAAGTGCTTTTAAGCACTATTTTCGTCTATCATTAAACATAATTTTTTTGGGTATTTTTATCGTGAAAATTTCTCTTTTTGAATAACTCTATTGCATTCTTTAGTTTGTTGTCTTATGCAATTAAATGTTTTATAAGAATTACACGCTGTAATAATAAGTGTTTTGTAGCACATTCGATGGAGCTCTGTGAGAACTGAAGCTCTGCCAGTAGCACACCACATGCATTCTACTAACTCTTGCGAAAGAAAGAAACGATATTGTTATGCTTCAACTTCAAAGATGAAGATAGACGAAGATTGGTCACCGCTACTGTATAGTGCCAATTTTATTAGGGGCACCAGATGTTCAATATAAGATGCAAGTGGCAGCTTAAAGGGCCGAGCATATGTTTTGGTTCCCATACTTTGGCAGAGGTATCAAGCAATGGAATGTGTGCATGTGCCTTCTGTGAATGTGGTAGCTACGACTTCAGAGGGGCGAGATCATCTACTGGTAGAGAGAGAGAGAGCACCTGGAGCTATTCGTGGAGAGGATTGATCTCATGGACTATATTCCTCACCTTCACCTGTTTTCTCCCTATTTACTTCTCCAAAGAGGTGAGTAATTGGAGCTTGTCAGATCGGTGCATGCGGAGCAGAAGCAAGCAACAGGGATGAATTTTGCCACGAACAGAAAGAAAGAGAAAGAGGACTATGATGCGTGACTTCCAGAGACTATACAACAACATGGAAGAATTGGTGCACTAAAATGGCTGGCAGTCAGAGATCTCTACGATGATCTTGCCTACAGAGCAATAGAAAGTCATGAAACGATCAAAGCCCCTACTCACCAACACTTCAATCAGTATAGTCAACGAGATTCTCCATTTATGAAGAAGATTTGGACATTCTATATGGAAAATATGCATAGATGCAAACAGACAATGATGTGTGAATCACAGTATTCATACCATTATTTCCTCTTGTCTGGTGCAAAAAAGAGGGAAACCTTATTTCAGACAAGAGTCTCCCCTATGCATCAAAGAGCAAAAGCTTTGAAGCAAAGCAAGCATGATGCTCCCCTAAAGGCAATGCATAGAGTGTTGTGCTATCACATCGAAGAGAAACACTTCAACTTCTACTCAATGTCAGATATGTCTTCACTGCCCAGTATGACAACAACGATGATGTTGCTGGATGAAATGCATGTTCATTCACAGTTTATTGTTGTGGCCCATTTTCTGCCATGAAGCACAAAAAGAGTGCAAGCATCTGTTGCTGAATCAAGTAGTTGGGATTGAGTGAAGATGCATCAAATATCTGGTATGTGAAGACAGGTAGATGCAGCTATCCGTTTCCAGATTAAGAAATAAACTCTTTGGTTATGTAGACAAGGAGCCAAGGAAAAGAACAACTTGACATATGCCAAGAGTCAAGTACTATTGGGCTGAACAAAGGAAAAGGGACATCCAAAGACAAGGCCAATACATGTAAAGATACAAGACAAAAAGAAGATCTCACAAGTACTAATGATTTCATTTAGCATGTATTCATTACGCTCATGAGGAGTTGGAACAGTTAAATAGATTTCATATTCTTAAGGAATATGAGGCTTCAAGACTACTCAAATCCATTAAAAAAGAGGTTAGTATTTTTTATTAAATAAATATGGATGTGAAATTCATATCAGAGTTCTTGCAAATCATTGATGAGGCCTCCAAAATAACTTTAGTCACAAAGGCTACTACTATGAATAAGGACAAAATTGTAGGGGGAGCCCCCCTCATAGATTATAAGAGCTCATGTCTAATAGTCACTATCAGAGGACATTAGTTACAAGGAGCTATTGTGGATGGAGGTTATTGCATTAACTTGATGCTTGACCATACTGTAAAAAAGCTTGGGCTCCAAACTTCAAGACCTGCCAACTTCACTGTAATATTGGCAGATCAAAGAATAGTAAGACCTATGGGAGTGGTCCCTAGAGTCCTAGTTGAGATATATGGTAACATCTTTAACTTGGATTTTTTTGTCTTGAGGTTTCCACAAGTACCTGGTAGATGGAAGTTTCCCACTATTGATTTGGAGAGCTTGGTTAAGGCATGCCTATGTGTTGCATGATTGGGGTAAATACACTATGTGGGTGAAAGAAGAGGGAAAAGAGCTACAATAGATAATTTTAGAAGAAGGCCTAGACGACCTAAGACAAACCAATACCATGCTGACAATTGGTATTTGTATGGAAAAAGATAGGTTGGACAACCCAGAGGTAGATTTATATGAAGAAGAGAACATGTTGTCTTGGGTACATGGAGAAGACACATCTTCTTGCTATAGATTTTTTCCAAAAAAAAGTAGAGAAGAATTCTATGAAGATAAAGAGGATATCATTCAAGTTGCTGATTTGGGTAAATCAGTCATAGGCCACAAAAGAGAGAAGACAAGACATACCCTTAAGTGCAACATTGATGAAGCTACCTCAAATCCTATATCAATGGCCACTTTGTTATTGATACTAGTATGGATATCATCTTCTATGATAATGTTTAGGGCAGTAAGTGCATGGCATTACAAAGATGTGGAATGAGTACTTGTAGGTATTTGGAAACACAAGATTCCATTAGCTGAAGAAGCTAGAACAGTAAGATGGAAATGTTATAATTTACATTAAAATTTTTCTAAAAAATAGAGATACAAAAGATGGAGTGAGTTCTTTGGATTTTTTTGTCTATATTTTAGAGATTTTCCTTAAAAAGAAGCGGCCCTCCTCGGATTTTGTTTTTGTTCCCAAAAACACATTCTCTCTCTACATCTCTCTATCCTCTCTCTACATCTCTCTATCCTCTCTCTACATCTCTCTATCTCTCTTTATCTTTCGCTTCTTCCCTCTCTCTCTCTACATCTCTCTACCCTCTCTCTACTCTCTATCTACCCTCTCTACCTTCTCTCTAACTTCTCTCTACCCTCCCCCATTCCCTCTTTCTAGCCCCCCCTCCCCCCCTTCCCCCCCCTCCTCACCTCCCCCCCTTCCCCCCTTCCCCCCTTTCCTCCCACCCACCATAGGATACTTTTATCCTATGGTGTGGTTTTCATATTTTTAAATTTTTATTGGCAATATGTTCTTAGCTCTAGATTGTGCCTTGAGTGGCCATTGTTTTCAAATTTGGGGTCAATGTCATGTTTCTTGACACTCTTGGATTCAGTTTTTGCATTAGTTTTTACAAAAGCCAAACTTTGTTTTTGCTTTTGGTGTAAACCCACATGTTTCACACACATTTATCATGTGCTTTTTATCCCACACGTAGTCCACATGGTCTATTTCCTCCTTATTTTCCCTAAACCCTAAACCCACATGTTTTGTAGCTTCCAAGTTTTGGAAAATTTTCCCTATCCATAGCCCCAACTCCTACTTCCTACCCCTCCCTTTATGCCTCAACACAACCCCACCGTTCCCCCTATGTGCCCTGTCCTTGTTAGCCCCTAAACCCTTCCTAAAATTTCCTTCTCACCCTCACTTATCCTTTTTCTTCTTCCAAGACCTAGCATCTAGTTGTGCTCATTCCCTTGTGATTGTTCTTTCTTGCTCCTGGTGGACTTGGTAGCTGCTCAATTATCATTTTGAAGATTTTGCATAACATGTATCATGGGGAACCTCTCTGCTCATGATTTGGCTGTTAGCTCTCCGAGATGGAGAGCCCATTAGGTGGTTGGAAATTTTTGAGCCAATCAAAGTCATTGGTCAAAGTCAATCTATTCAATGTCAAAGCGGTCAAAGTCAAAGTGATCACCTACAAAAATGATCAAAGGTCAAAGTGATGACTTTATAGGTGTTGCACAAGTGGTCATGAACAAGGTGCATAGGTAGTGCACAAATAATTTATTCACAATGGTTATGGTTTATAGAAAATTGAATGCAAGTTGTAAATTGTCTTTTTGTAAGGTTTTCAAGGGCTTTAAAGTATTTGGAAGGTTGAGGTGAACCCTATCGGATGCACACATTTTGAAGAAGTGAAGGACAAAAGTGAAGTCATGTGCAAAGGAAGCGATACAGAAAAGTGTATGTATGGCCCCCCCATTATTTTCTTTTTCTCCTAAAGTCACTAACAAACAAAATAGGGAGTCATTAGTTGTACAAAATTGTAGTAATTCTTGGGACATAAAAGTGAGCACCAAGATACAATGGCCTTTCTTAGAGTTAGACTAAGCAAGTGAGAAAATAGTCTACACTAAGGGAGAAGAGCGAGAGACTTAGACTAGTGCGACGTAGAGAAGCAAGTGAGAGACAAGTGTGCAACAAGGGTGATCTAGTGTGCATAGAGAGAGTGCTATAGCTCACATGGGCGGCTCAAAGAATGCCACTACAAAATGATTGATAATGCATCTAATTTTTGAAGTTATACAATTGTGATACAAGACAGGTATAAAGGTATTACTTGGGTTTCGTGTGTGGCTCTGTTGGAAGTGGGGTGGGCCTCAATAAAAATTTATCACATGTTTCTTATAGGGCCTTCTAGAAAATGAACCTTAGCATATGCAGCTTAATACTAAAAAAGAAGATGAGTGAGAAATAGAAAGAAAGACAATATTTTCAAAGTGTACAATAAGCTAATATGCTCACCTACAATGTCTTATATTCCAATGTCAAATTAACATGTGTGAATATGATAAAAACTAACAATATGTGAATCTAGGAAAAAATAGGAACTAGATACAAGAAATTGTGTGCCTAAGAGGTATAACGAGTGTGTTTGTGTGACAATATGGAGAATATGAATAGTTTACAACTAGTTTAAACCAAAACCAAATTATGATTATCCTAAATTAGAAACTAGTGAATGAACATGTGAGGACAAATGTAGACTTGTTACTCATAGTATTTTGGCTGACACAAACTCCTCCAGATATCTCTAGATGTAGATCATACCTCCTCTAAGTGTGTAAGAGCACCTCCTCCAAGTGTGTAAGAACACTTTCTCTAAGAGACGACCTCCAAAATCTCCTCCATGTTTGAAGAGCTTGAGTGATGATTCTTGAGAAGATGATACAACAATGACCCAAGAGGTCTCTTTTATAATTTATGTGCCCTTCAAAAAATGTAGCTAAATAAAGCAAAAGTTATCACTTGTCAAATTTCATTTTTGCCAAAATCAACTAACTTTTATGAAAAAAACTTTGTGACCATTGTGCTATGTGAGAATCGAACCTGTGCACCTAGTGTGAAAGGCAATTGAGTTATCCACTTTTCCCGTGTGATTTTGTTGTAGAGGATCTACTTAAGAAAACAACATATGCTGAAAGTTCTGGAGATTTGAGACTAATTTGAGACATTGTTTTTGTTAGTAGTACCCATAAAAGTTAGGGTGTGGCAAGACAAGGGAGCAGATGCAAAGAGTTAGAGTAGAGGGACATCGAAGCAAGACCAAGTACGCAGAGCAATCAAAGAAGGTATAGCAACTAGGCATATCCAAAATTTTTAAGATAAATCCTTTTCAAAAGTGATTTTCATCACTACATCAACATTAAAAATACAAATTTTGGTATATTAGACTCCATTTGGTTCAAGCCAAGGATTCCTTGAGCTTGAGGAGTCTTAGATCTAAGTTCATACCAATTTTCATATTTTTTAGAGTTCATTTGAGGCTCCGAATTAGCCTAGGAACCTAATTTTTAACTAGGCCAAAAAATAGGTGTGGATAAGACCAAAATCTAGTCTAAAAATATAAAAACAGTTGGAGAGATCATTTTTGGGGTTAGCAAATTGGGAATTGAAGTGAAAAAGAGCTTTTAATCTTATTGGTTAATCAATGATTCCATTGCTCCATCTCTTTATCTTGTTGTGTGTGCATGTGCATATGTGTGTGCATGCTATTGTGCTTCTCACTCATGCAGTTGTGCATCTCGCTTGCTCATGGTCTTCATGCCCTCCTCATGTCTTCTTGGAGTGAAAATTATGAGGTGGATGTCCTCACGTTGGTACTTGCCATTATGCTAGAGTGACACCAAATTTGGTGCCGTTGTCAAGGATCAAGCTTTGAGGAGGAGCATGTGATGGTAAGAAGTAGAGACATGATGTTGAAATCATAAGTAATCTCTTGCTTTTTATTTTTCTAACTACTTCATCATCGTCACCACCATCTCTACTCTCAATCTCCTTCTATCATCACCTTCACCAATTCGGTCATATCCCCACACTCCATCTCCATTTCCTCATGCATGAGAGAGAGAGAGAATTTGTGCATGATATTTTTGCATGTTTCTTGAGCATTCTTGTAGGTATGAGCAACAACTCTAGTAGGTACAAAAAATCTCTGCACACGTCCCAATGCATTGAGCTCTATCAATCGTGATTGATAAAAAAATTGATCTTTTGGTAAAAGTAAGTCCACAAGCATAGACTAAAGACCTTGCACATCACATCCTCACAAATATATATATATATATATATATATATATATATATATATATATATATATATATATATATATATATATATATATATATATATATAGTATTTCTGTCCATCACAATTGACACCATCAATCATGATTGACAATCTCCATCGTGATGGATTCCTTTTCCATCGTGACTTACAGACCTTGACGAACATGTCTGTCCATCATGATAGACGATATCCATCACGATGGACACACTTGTATATTGAGATCGACAAACATAGGATGATTGACAACAAAATTCAGCAAGAACCTAGTCCATCGTGACATAGAACCTAGGTTGACACAAGAAAACATGGAAAACTAAAAATTTCAGTCCATTGCTATTGATAACCCATGATGGACTACATTTCCACCATGATAGATAGGTGTTCATCATGATGGACACCCCTATCCATCATGATTGATAGAGAAATCATGATTGATACTTCATTTCGGTGAGAAACTTATCCATCGTGATGCACATGCCATGAGTGACACAAATTCATACAAAAAGTATGAAAAAAAAATTATCCATCACGATTGACTTGTCCATCACGATCAAAACCATCAATCACAATCGACACTATCCATTGTGATCGATGCCATCAATCATGATTGACACTATCAATCATGATCAACACCATCAATTATGATTGATAGGCCATGATGGATTGCTCTGTCCATCATGATTGACAACTCTGTCCATTACGATTGATAAGAAATCAAATTTTTAGGGTTTTTGAATTTGCAAATTTTGGCTAATTTTGGGTATAAATTCAAGTGTTTGGAGCATCGTGAGGCCCCCAACTAAAAGGTTTGAGAAATCTTGTTTGCCTGTTTTGACCCCCAAAACCCTAAACTTTCATAACTTTTTCACACAAAATTTGTTTGCTATGATCTTGAGTTCATTGACCCTCAACTGGGGTAAGGGAACCAAGGTAACTCTAGAGAATTTTTGTGCAATACAAGGGGGAAAAAGAGACTTTGAAAATACCTGAAATGAAAATTTGTATGTCACCTAAAGTTAAATTGTGACCTAACTTTGGGACTTTTATAGGTCCATTGAGAGCATTGAAGGGCCTCTAGAGCAAGAATGAGCTACAAGCTTATAACATGTGTCTTGAGCACTCAAGGGTAATCCAAAGGAAAAGGGACTTGAGGTTGGAAGATTTCTCAACCCCTCAGTCAATTCCTAGCTTAGGCTAAGTAAAAATAGTGGTATCGATTAATTAGGGCTACACTAGGCAAAACACAAGTACAAGAAACCTAATTACTCAAGTGCAAGCTGAAATAAGTTATTTTTGCAACAAATTCTAAAGTTAAAGGACATAAATTGAGCGATCAAACTTCAAGTGCATTGAAACTTAAGTATTCCTCATGAAAAAAGTTATTGGACAAAAAGTGACAACCTAAGTGAAGTAAAAGGAACAAGGGACTAATACAAAGAACTTTGCAACAAGGTTGTACTTGTGAAAGTGGGATAAAGGTCAAGGCATATGAACCTTAGGTCAGGAAGACACCTAGGATGCAATAGACAAAGCATGAGATCACTTGAGGCTAGTGTTAATCACACAACTAGCTCTTGGGACCAACAACTTAGTGGCAAGGCAAGTATGTTTTGACCAAAGTGATTATGTTAGAGTGGGTTCCCCAAGACAATAAAAGTATAGAAATGTTCTTGAATAGAGAAACTAAGCAAGCTTTTTGGAGATTCTAGCCAGGTCAACTTAGTCAAATAGGTGGAGTTACCATCTACAAGCTCAAAGATCTAGATATTCCAGGCAAAGTTGTCTATTTAGATAACACATCAAAGAAAATGTTCTTTGTAACAAAGCATGGTAGGTATGCATATAGTTGGAAGGGTGAATTAGCTTTTCATCCTCTAACATCTAATATTTCCCATGGGCACCAAGGAGTAGGAACATTCAAGACTTATGAAACTAAGAGCGAAAGAGCCAAAGAGAGACCCGAAGTGAGTTTTGCAAACCCCTTAGGAAGAGAGTTGTTTGGATTAGTGGCACAACGAACAAGTCATGTGAGACATAGAAATCTGAGACATGAAAGAGGCATGGATGAGTTTCCCTTGCTTAGGCCTAGGGAACACCTCCAGATCCCGATACCTACTCAACTGGTTAAATCCATGAGGAATTGCTTCGATCGCACTAGAGATCCATACGATCATGTAGTAGAGTTTAAACAAGTTTTGAGAGCTGAACAAGTTGAGGACCTTTTCACTCAATACAATGCCTTTGGTCTAACTCTCAAGAACACTACCTTAATGTGGTTTCAACCACTACACCAAGGTTAGTTTAGAAATATAGACGTATTGCTAGAAGCATTTATTACTGAATTCTCCAAAAGTGGCATCGGACACAATGCCTCATCACTGATACATAGCTTCAATCACACACCTCAAGAGATGGTGAGACTTGCAAGAAGATGGCTTAGACAATACCTAGAGACATGCCTTGATCTAGATTTACCCACACCAACCATGGCTTTATTCCTAGATGGTTTGTTAAATATCAAATTGAGATCTTATGTGTACTTCAAGGACCCTATATCCATAGAAGAGTGTGTACGCATGTGCATAGACATTGAGGATAATCTAAGGGAGGAATTGGAGCTTTCAAGAATCTATAAAGATTTAGATAGCTCTCGTAGCCTCACTTCCAAACCTTCTACATCTGTAGAGGAAACTGCACAGAAGGTAGCTTAGAAGTTGGGTGTATCTAGCAAACAGATACCTAGGTTTGCCCCAATGAAACGATGTTATACCTATGGAGGAGATCATATAGCTAATGTGTGCCCAATCATGGCACAACCCCAAGTGAACACTAACAACCGATACTGCATAATAGAAAGAAGGTATACTAACCATAGTGCACAAGATTGCCCATATATTAAGCAAGCAATCAAGAAAAATCATTCTTAGCCATATCCACAATAAGGGAGATACCAAAACTAGTACCCACCATAGCAGTATGGTAGGCCCCAACAACCCTACCAACTACCCTATCAAGCTCAACAAAGGCCTCAACTAGTGTTCCTACAATAGCCTCCACCTCTGAAAAATGTGATTCTAGTGAAGTATGCAACCACTGAAGAAAATTTGAATAGAGCATTAGTGCTAGCATCACCCTTGATCTCAGACAGTGACCTGAATAATCACTATTTTGACTCGGCTCAAATGGATAGTCCACTCACCTACTACATGGAGTCACTAGAGCATAACGAGATTTACCCCTATGAAAATCCTAGCAAATCTAGTTGAGTGGCAGAATACGCTAATGTCATGTATGAAAATCCTGAATCTAGCACCCAACCTAGATACAGCAGACCCCCTGCTCCTAGAGGACCATGCTATAAATGCGTTAGAGATCTCTTCTTCGTGATTTCCATATACTTGCACCTATGCAACCCCAATCACTAAAAATTCAAGGCTTCTGTCAAGATTGTGGGAAGGAGCACCTCTTATGAGACTCTCCTAAGAACCCTAACAATGTGTTGAAGATCACTCCCATTAATGTTATTGGGTTAGTAGTAGATTCTACTAGAAGTGTGACTCCCACTGCCCTAGTGCAAGTAGTCACCACAACTCAAGCATTACAACAAAACCAAGTCTTAAGATAGGAAAAGAGTTCTGAGGTTAGTGAGACTAAGAGTATAACTAAGAAAAGTACAAGAGCCTAAAAAGATAGCTAAGAGAGAATGAAGAGATAGTGGTGAAAGAAAATGAGTGAGCTTGAGGAAAGTCTAAGAGAAACAAAAGACAAGATAATTGAGCTCACATAAGTCTATAAATACTCTCAGATCGGATAGAGGGGGAGAGTATTTTTCAAATGAATTTTTAGATTTTCTTCATGACCATGGCATCAAAAGGAAATTCCACTTGCAGGTATAAACCTCAATAAAATGGGGTGGCAGAGAGGAAGAATAGTTACATAGTAGAAGTGGCTAGAGCTTTGTTAAATGAAATGAATGTTCCTAACTCTTATTGGGCTGATGCAAAAAATACAGCCATATACATTATGAATACGTTTCCAACCTCAATAGTACATGGAGTTACATCGTATGAAGCTTGGTGTGGTAAGAAACCCAACCTTTCACATCTCAAAGTATTTGGTTGTGTGTGTTATGTTCACTATCCTCAAAAATTGAGACACAAGTTAGACCCAAAGGTAGATAGGTGTATATTTCATGGATATTCTTCAAAGAGAAAGGGTTTTAGATGCTATAATCCTTGCATGAAAGAGCTTAAGGTGTCTAGGAATGTTGTATTTGATGAGTTGCTACCATGGTATGGTAGCAAAGATGTGTTGCAGGCTGATGATGCATATGAACCCGAGACGAAGTTCAAAGAGCAACAACAAAGCATGGAGATGAGTGGTCCAACCACTTCAAGCACACCATCAGAGGAGAGAACTACATCATCTTGGCATGGAAGGACAAGGAATGAATCTCATTCAAGTGAAGGAAGTAGAAAAGGAAAGGAAAAGACAAATGACGAAGACCATAGATGGGTAGACATGGAATCTACAAGCGATGATGATATGTAAGAATTAAAAAATCTAGGATTTAAAGCATCTAAACCAAGCATGAGGAGATTCCTACCACCTAATGGTGAGTTAAGGTCATTCAATAGGGTTAAATACCCTGTTCAAAGGTTAACTTATGATTCATTCATTGCAAGACACTATGCTTACATGAGTCAAGTTATAGCTTGTGAAGAACCTACATTTTTTGAAGAAGCAAATAAGCATAGGGAATGGATTGAAGCCATGGAGGAGGAAGTCAAGGCACCTAAAGAAAATTATACTTGGTCATTGGCGCAAAGAACAAAGGACATGAAAGTCATTGTCAACAAATGGGTGTACAAAGTAATGATGCATGGAGATGGGAGCATCTCTAGGTATAAAGCAAGGCTGGTTGCCAAAGTTTTTGCTCAAACCTATGGCATAGAATTTGAGGAAGCATTCAGTGGAGTAGCTAAGATGTCCACCATAAGAGTTTTTATTGCAATTGTAGCCTCAAAAGGTTGGAAGATGTACCAGTTGGATGCGAAGAATGCTTTCCTAAATGGAGAGCTTGAAGATGTAGTCTTCATGAAGCAGCCCCAAGGTTTTGAAGATAAGAGGTTTCCACATTATGTATGCAAGCTTAAGAAGGCTCTTTATGGACTCAAGCAAGCCCCAAGGTCTTGGATCCAAAAACTTGTTGACTACTTGGTAAAATGTGGATACAATTAGAGTCATGGAGAATCCATCATGATGGAGCCGTTTTTCTCTTCAAAGGAAAAATATCTATACTTGATAGAACCCAAAATCATGATCAAGTTAATTATAATTGAGGGGAGATTCTAACTATACCATCTAAAACCAAGCTTGAGAAGAATGAGTAAAGAAAACCTTGCACACAAGAAGAAGATCGGGATTCACAGCCCAAGGTGCTAGAGAATTTTAAAAAGTATGGTGTTCATAATAGAAAAATAATGATAAAAATGAAAAAAAGAGAAACCCTCAAAGGATAAGCAATAGAGAACATATTGAAAAGGTTGTGGTCATGATTGAGTAGGGAAAAGAAAGGTGCATGTACATAACACATGATTTAAGTGAAGAAGAAGAGAAAACTTTGATTACATTACTAAGAGAGTATAGAGATGTGTTCACTTGGAGCTACAAATATTCAAAAGGAGTGGATCTAGATATTTTTTCTCATAGGATCCCCATGAGACAAGAAGCAAGCCCAATTAAACAAAAGCCTTACATGTACAATCATAACTATGCAGCTAGAATCAAAGAAGAAATTGATCAGTTGGTTGAGGCAGGATTTATCTACAAAATAAAGCACATAGAATGTGGTATCCCCCATTGTTGTAGTCCCTAAGAAGAATGGGAAGTTGCATGTATGCATTACCTTGAAGAAATTTAACACTGCAACCATAAGAGATAGCTATCCATTGCCAATCACTGATCATTTGCTTGAATGTCTAGCAAGAAAGGTGGTTTACAACTTCCTTGATGGAGTTTTGGGTTACAATTAGGTAACCATTGCCCCTGAAGACCAACATAAGATGGCTTTCACCATTGAGTGGGATATCTTTGCATTTTGAGTGATGCCTAGAGAGAGTCTTGACTGAAGATGAAGAAGAACAAACTACTAAGTGACAAGATGAACACCGAGTAGAAACACATAGAAGAAGAATATGAACTTGACAAATTCGATTACAATGCCTTGATACAAAGACTACACACAAAAATGGTAGTTATAAGGACTAGGTGAGAGCCTAATGAAGAGTAGAATCATGCTTGCAACAAGAGCTAGAGAACAATGGGTTTGATGTACCCTTTATTGAGATAATACACATAATAACACAAACTATTGGGGTGCTTGAGGCCCTTAACTTCCTAATCACTTTCCCCCCAATGATATATGACCCATAAAGGGTATGAATGCAGTTGTGCAAAGGCCAAATGATCAATATATTAAGTTTGCCTAACCCATCCTCACGATTCATCCTTAGGCGACATACACCACCACCAATACCCCCAATCAATTAGGTCAACCACTCATTTCATCTATTTCCCTGTTCAACCCAATATAATAGGAATTGTAGTCCATCTTTGAAACCCCTGCTTAAGCACCACCATGTTTCCAAGTAAAAATACCATCACCAGATCATTCACCTCCTAGATCCACACAATGATCTTTGAAGCCCAAACCAACCCACCTATAACCTCAAATAGATCCACCACCACTATATCATGAGGAAGGAGATAAGGAAGAGAGCTCTCTCTCTCTCTCTCTCTCTCACACACACACACACTTACAAATCAAAGAGGTGAACACACACAAATTGAGGCAAAGAAGAATGACTTCTTCTATTACATAAAATGAATGTACAAGAATGACCTAAAACAACAATACAACAAGTGTAATATATAAATAATAGTACATAAGGAAAACCCTTATGTCCATGAATGAGTGAGCTACCAAGGAAAAAATGTGCCATCACTCTCGATAGACAAATCTAGTAAAGCTCAATGAAGTATATGTCGCATGTACCAGCGTGATGACTATACATGTCAAAGAAATGAAAATGTGATACGTGTCATCTTGGATTACCACATGTTGAGCTTGATATCTCAAAATTTTCCCCTCAAGCTCAACATCATTTCCTCTAATCCAAGCATCTTCCAAAATGTTTTCAGCTTCTGTACTTCAATTGCTTTAGTAAAAATATTAGCAACCTGCTCATCCGTCCTCACATAAACAAGATCAATATCACCTACTTATACCTTCTCTCTGATGAAGTGGTTATGTACCTTTACATGATTTGTTCTAGCATGAAAAACAGGGTTCCATGCTAATTGTATGTTGCTAAGATTAACACAATCTATGGTGATAGGATTTTGCACTTCCACACATAAATTTGCAAGTAGCATCTCTAACCAAGATGCTTCATATGCTTCCATTGTAGAACCTCTATACCTAGCCTTTGTACTCAACAAAGAAACAATGGGTTACTTCTTGGTGCTCCATGTAATAGCTACACTTCCAAGTGAGAATAGAAAGCCAATAGTAGATCTTCTATCTGGAATATTAATAGCCCAATGTGCATTAGTGTAGCCATGAACCTTCAAATCTACACCAACTTCATAAAGCAATGCATAATACAAAGTAGCACTCACATAATGTAGAGTACGCCTTAGAGCATCTAGATGCCACTTCCTAGGAACTTGCATAAATTGGCTTTCAAGTCCAATAGTGTAGCTTATACCACACCGAATATCAAACTTCCCACAATTTTCCTATACATAGTAGTATTTTCCAATGCTTCACCTCATGTAGTTTCCAACTTCAAATTGAAAATGGCTTACAATCAACCACACCATACTTTCATAGAAAACTCAATGGATATTGCCTTTGTGACATCCATATACCTGTTTCTGTATGTATAAACTCAATGCCCAAGAAGTAACACAACACACATAAGATTTTTCATGTCGAATTCCTACATAAAGAGTGGCTTTACCTCTTTAATGTTTGGTTTATTGTCACCTCCTACAATCAAGTCATCAACATTAGCCACAATCGTGATGCCATCATTACCCTTCCTTGAATATAATGAATGATCTACATCACACATAGAAAATCCAATGGTGGTCAAATAATCAACAATCCTCGCATGCAAAGCACGAGGGGCTTGTTTAAGTCCATACAAAGCCTTTTGCAACCTACAAACATGTTTTGGGTGCTTTGAATCTTCATATCCTTGTGGTTGGTCCATGTATAGTTCTTCTTGTAACTCACCATGCAGGAAAGCATTCTTCACATCCATCTGATACAAAGTCCATCCTTTTGTTGTAGCTACTGCAACAAGTGTTTTGACAGTAGACATTTTAGCTACAAGTCTAAATGTTTTCTCATAATCAATGCCATATGTGTGTGCATATCATTTTTCTACCAATCATGCTTTGTACCTGCTTATGTTATCACCAGCATTGTGCTTTACCTTGTAAACCCACTTGAAGCTTAAGGGTTTCTTTCCTTGCAGCAATGGAATCAACTTCCATGTATCATTTCCACAAAGTGTAGCCATCTCCTCATCCATATATCTTTTTCCAATTTGCATTTTGGATTTGATCTTGAAAACAAGAGGGCTCAAGATCTTGTATTACCTTTGTCATATAGGCACAATGACAAGCCATGTAACTATCATATGTCAATCCTTGCACTGAATTCTACATCTTTCTAGATCTTCTTGGACTTGGGTCACTTCTCCTTGTATCATTTGCATGTGACTTTCTTACTCCTAGAGTCTTCACAGAGGGCAATCCATGTTCCTCATCAAGACTCTTTTATGAACCACTTGAATCTCCATCAATGTCTTCAAAACTTGTAGATGTTTTACTACTAGCAGAAGCTTTTCTTTACCTTTCTTGGATGTATTTGATGAATTTGCTAGATTGAAATTTCCATGGAATCTTCCACTCCATGGATTTGATTTGGAAGAATTGCTTGGTGATGCATGTGGTCCACCCAAAACTTGAGATTTGGCACTTGATTTTTCAACATTTTCTTTTTCATTTGAGTCAATATTAAGTCCTTCCTTGACATCTGCATAGAAGCTTGACATTTCATCAAACATCACATCTTTGCTTACCTTCAACTATCATGTGAGTGGATCATAACATTTATATCCCTTTTGCTCAAGTGAGTATCCAATGAAGATGCATGTTTTTGCTTTTGGATCAAGATTTATCCTCAACTCATCGAGAACATGTACATATGCAATACAACCAAAAACCTTCATATGTGATAAGTTTGGCTTTTTACCTATGAACTTCTCTTCAGGTGTAAGTTGATGTACAACAATAGTTGGAGTTTTGTTCATGATGTATACAAAAATGTTTACAACCTCTGCCCAATAACAATGAGGCATATTCTTCTGATCCATCAAGGCTCTTGTTATTTCTACAATATGTCTATTTTTGTGTTCAACAACACCATTCTATTGTGGTGTATACCTATATGAAAAGTAATGTCAAATTCCATGACTTTTTAGAATGTTGCCAAACTCATTTGACATATATTCACCTCCTCCATCATATCTTAATGTTTGAATATACTTCATTGTCTGCTTTTCCACCATAACTTTAAAATTCTTGAAGTGATTGAACACCTCACTCTTATCTTTCATGAAATATACCCATAATTTCTGTGTATGTTCATGAATGAGAGTAACATAAAACTTTCAATCACCCATAGATTTGGTCTTTGCAAGATCCCAAACATTTGTATGTACTATTTTTAGCACATTCTCACTAACATTAGGGAAATGATGCTCTTGATTGTTTACCAAATTGACATGCGACACATAACTTTTGCATTTTTGCAACTTTGAAATTTGGTAGTCCATTGACAATCTCCTTTAATTGCATCAATTTCAGCCTATAGAAGTTCTCATGTCCAATTCATTTATGTTAGATCTCTATATTAGCAATAACTCTTACACCTTTTGCAAACATGACTACATTCAATTTTCACATTTAAAGTCAACATCCTACCCACTTTGTTTCCTTTGGCAATAAATTGTCCATCCTATTTGTACTCTTCTACATATAATCCATCAACATTAAACCAGACTTGTAATCCCTGGTAAACCACTTTTCCAATAGAAACCAAATTCTTTGTTATATTTGGAACATGTAGCACATAAACAAGATGTTGTACCTTCTTATTATCCATAGGAAATGCCATGTTTTCTATATGCTTGATAGGGTGTGATGACACCTGATTCAACATATCTAGGAACTTGCATAATTTCTATAAACTACTAAACCATTCTGCATGACTGCTCATGTTATTTGAAGAACTTGAATCAATAAACTAGACATTACCATTTGATTTTGAATCATCAGCATACATCATATTCATCATATGATGTTGAACCATGAACAACTTCTCAAAATCATCTGCACTTGTGGATGCATAGTTTTTCTGCTACCTTTTATTATTTTGATTCTTCAACCTATAATCACGTTCAAAGTTTCTTAGTTTACCACAATTCTAGCATCCTTTACTGTCATTATTTGAATCATTTTTTTGGAAGTTTTTGCAACCTCTTTGGCTCCCCTTGCCTCGAAATTGTCCTTTATATCCTACATGATTCATCAATTGTCCCTCGTCTGTATAGAGGTTATGAATTGCTTATATGCAACTCCTAAACCATGAAGGCACACTTCCACCTTATTGTTGTCATCTACATTTATACCAATAGATGCAAGTGACTCACATATGCTTTTGATTTTTAGGGTGTATTCACTTACCGACATGCCCTTTTTCTCCACTATATGTAGCTCGTTCTTGAGTTGTAATTTCTATGCCATTTTTGCAGCATTTCATAACACTACAAAAACATTATAAGTAGTTGTTGCTCTAGCACAATGGTAAGCACCACGTTGAGAAGCTCCAGCTCCCTAATGTCAATCCATGGAAGAGATAGGAGTGATATGAAGATTGTGAACGTGAGATGTAGTGAGAGTGAAGGTGAGAAGCATAGAGATGCACACACACATACACACACACATACACACACACAAGGAAGAGAAAGCAAGACACAATGGAAGGCTGAAAGTAGATTTTATTACTCAAGAACACTCTTACAAGCTCAAGCTCTCTCAATTCTACACTAGCTCATACTATCTAACCTCAAAAATGAGCTCTCTAGCTCTATTTATAGTTTTTTTACTAGCTTTGACCAATTTCACATCTAGTGTCCAGCATAGTTAAAAATTAGTTCTAGGCCTATTTGGAGGTGTAAATGAGATCCAAAAATAACCAAAACTAGTACACTTGTTCTATCTAAGGTTCTCAACCTCAAGGACTCCTCCGCTTGCACAAAAGGGAGGATATAATTACAAAAATGTGTGCTTCTATGTTTCATATGATACAAGAGTGATGGAAATCATTGTTGGGGATTTGAAGTAAGCAATATAAAACATATTTCTTTGGAGAAAATAAGCCGCTTGGCCCCCCACTACTTTGTCTTAATCCACCTTCACATATTTCCTCATCATCTATGCCTTTGGATACTACCAACACCCCGTTCCCTCTCGCATTTGTCGTCCTTGACAGAACCTTGTTGCGGGGTCTATCGCATATAGTTTTGTAGGAGGTCATGAGCGAGGGTGTGCTCTGAGATGCGAATACCTCTTGCAAGATCAACTTCAAGTTTTTCCCAATCTATGGGTTGAGGTTCATCGAGGGGTGGAAGTTGGTAGTGTGTGGAGTACACGAGTTGTTCACAAGCAAATAATTGAAGTAAGTGTGTGGTCTTGCTTATGAAAACCTCTGAGTGATACTCCCAAAATCTGGTGGTAAATGTCTCTTCAAATGTCTTTTTATAACATGCCGGTAAATACTTGATGCGATAGTGCCTAGCATAATGCACCCGGAGTGATGGCATCATGCTCATATCATATGCTAAGTCTTGATTACCATGCTCAAATCCCAAGGTGTTAACATCCGGTGCTTTGATGCGACAAAAGATTTTAAATACAGTCTGCATCATATCAAATATTTTGACAGTCATATGTGCTAAAACATCATCCATGCGGTGTAAGCGAGGGAGTTAGTGGAAAATCATGGCCATCATGTATCCGATTGTGGGTGGTCCGCGGGGTGAAGTGAAATAAGGATAATTAAGCCAGTCCTAGCACTGCTTATTATTCTAAACTTTGATTGTGAATGTCCTCCAAGAGTGATGTGTTGGCATAGGTCCCCAACATGGGTTATACCTTAAATGCAATGGTACCTTGACCCATGTGCTCATCATTTCTGGATATGTTTGTAACAACTCCTGGCGCAAAGTTGGTTGAAAGATTTTACCACTCTATGCCTTCGGTGGCAAGTCATCAAGCTCAAACTGCGTGGCATGTGATGGTTTCTTGCCCATCTCCTTTTCAATCGCTAATTGATATTATGCCATTAGCATGAAATATGGTTTATATTGAAGCTCATGGCTAGATACATACCTTCGAGGGGCCAAGTGAGCGAAGTAAGGTGATTGTAAAATGCATTCATCTATCATAGCCATGGCGTGTGATTGTGCCTCCACTTGTGCTGAGTGGGTTTGTCCAAGTTCTTCTACTCACTTCATCCATGTGGGTGTAGGGAGTTCAAAGTTGTCTTGGCCTTCTATCGTGCCACGTCTGCCTGGGATGGGTTGTGGTTTGTAGGCCCCTTCATAAGTTTCCTCCACCGGGACAGGCACAATTTTTTCATCATTTGGGAGTTCAGGTGGGGAATCAAGGCTGGGGGACTCAGAGAAAATAGCAATCTATGCTTGAAGAGTAAGTACCTGAGGACGTAAAGCATTGAGTTCTTCTATGATCTCTGGAGGTGTGGCCTCAGGAGCTTGTAGTGGTTGTTGTGCAGGTGCACGTAACAATAGCATTTTATGATTGTCTTGGAGTTTTTGATAGGCTTCATTCATTATTCATAATCGTCTAAGAGTCATGCATGGTTCTCTAAATAATATCTACATAGCCTCTGATGGTACTACTTTAAAGCGGGTGGTACTCAGAGGTTTGTCTGGTTGATCTAGAGCCGCTTCCTACTTTTCTCTATTCTGTTCTTGCAATCAATGATTCTCTTTCTTGGCCGCAGTGAGGTGGCCTCTTAACAGTCCCATGTTTCAAGTGAGTGTCACATTTCTAATCGTTTGAGCCCGTAACAAGTTGTCGATATCGGTTATTGCCTCTTTCGTCTTTTGTTCACTTTGTAGTTCAATGGTATGATAGGCTTCGTGCAATTCTTGATATCGTGCATTAAGTGAGGCATTCTCAATGGTTAGCAAGTTTAATTTCACCTGTAAATTTGTAGTGGTTTGCTGTAGTTTCTGGTAGTTCATCTTGAGAGATGCGAATTCATCTTCGACTTGTGTCATGCAAGAAAACATTTGGCGAAAGGTGGTGTTGATTGTGGGTGACGATATTAATGGTGAAGTGAGTGAAGATGCTGTGGGTTTGGGGGTTGATGCAAGGGGAAAGGGGAAGAGGGATGGGATGGTGGATGTAGTGCTGATCGTGGAAAAGTGTGTTGTGCCTAAATGGGGCGGTGAAAGAGGTGAGGTGAGTGGTGGTGCAGTGGGTGGTGAGATGTCCATGTCACTGGACATGGTGTTGACTACAGTGATTGTGAAGAATGGAGTGATAGTGGGTGTGAATACTGGATTTACGAAGGTTGATGAATAAATTAGAGATTGGATTTCTCGTATTGCTTGACCAAGAGGGGATGAGAGAAGGAATACAGTGGGGTGGGGAGGTGAGACGGGTGAGAAGGTCATTGGAGGGTGAAATGAGAATATAGGTCTGGGAGGGATGGGGAAAGAAGGAAAGGATGGAGGGAGAAATGGATTGGGTGGAATGGTGGGAGCCATAAGAGGAAGGATACATTGAGTGTGTGTTGGAGGAGTTTGAGGGGTTGAGGCAATGAGGGTTTCTACTACTATACTTGCTATAGATGTGGATGATCTAGGAGACGTAGGGTGTATAGGGGAGGCTGGAGGGGCGGGAGGTGAAAGAGGAGCAGGTGGGGTGGTGGGTACTTCGACGGTGGTAATGGTAGTTATAGTAGAAGGATGAGCCAGGGAGTCAATGACTATGGTCACTTCTTCAATAGGGTCTTCCAAAATAAGTTGTGCTTCCTTGGCATGGTGCGAAGATTGGGCATTCATTGGTACACGAATATACTCACGGGGATCTTAAGCCTAGCTTGAATGAGATCTTTTGAGAGATAAAACTTCTTGTAAGGGGGTCATTCACCAAGGATGGACTAATGAAAGTTTTGGGCAAGTCTTTGTGATTCTTGAAGTGTAGTGACCACGTAGTGGCATCTATGAAAATTAGGTTTGGGCAATGGGTCATTGGAGTATTTCGTAAAACCTGCTCTATCCCGAATTTGCTTTAGCTCTTCTATATTTTGGAGCTCTTAAAATCCTATGGAGATACTTACTTCACTTAATATTATCAAAACTCAATATGGCATCAACAGTAAATTCTACATCCGCCAAGGGTCCTCCTAAACCTTGGAACCAACGAGAGTTGCTGTGAAATTTTTTGGTGTATCCCATAGGAGGATCATCAATTGGCATTGGTCTTGGGAAGCCCTGAAACTCTGGCACTTGTAACGTAGGATATGGTTCAGCCAACAAATTTTTGAAATTTACCACCGGTGCACTAGGGCTAGTCACGGAAGGTTCTTGTGTCTACATGATGAGTGATGCAAATGTGGAGAAGATCCGCTACAAAAGATTAGACCATCAGTATGGAAATTAATCATGATCCCATTAAAGTGAGTGTTGCAGAGTGAAAGAAAGCACAAAGCAGAGAAAAAGACGGGCCCCAAAATTTTTCCGATTTGGACATCATATTTTTGTATCATAATCATTCTTGTAATATATTTTCCGTTGTAAAGGCACTAGAGGAGTCCTCTAGATGCATCCCCGCAGAAGATTAGAGATTTACCCTTGTAAAATAGTAGGAAATTAGTCTCTTAGTGAATAAAGTGCCGGTCTCTTGTGTGAAAGGACCATTTTTAGGGCACAAGTATATAAGTCAAAGGTGACTCTTTGTAAAAGACTTTTTGCCATTGTGAGAATAGAGAGCACTGAAATTCGAATTTGTGTCTTCTTCACTCTGTATCTTCTTCTTCGTGAGCTTGTATGCTTGTGTATTGCTTGGAAAGAGTGCTTGTGAGTGTTGTCTATCCATGAAAGTGTTTATTGGCTGTAGGTAAGGTGTGTGCGAAGTGTAGGAAGTGCTGAAGTGTAGGAAAGTATTCCCGCGACTCAGTATTTCACTCATAACTTGAAGTAGGAGCATCGGAATTGAGTGAAACCACTGCCATTGGATGCGTCTTCTTGAGAGTTTCGAAACGCATATGCTATTTGCTATATTTGGAGCTCGGAGCTGGGAGAAAAGTCCAAAATACTGACGGCTGCTGCACCAAGTATCGTTTCGCCATGACCAACAGTTGAAGCTTGTTTGGATAAGTCTTTGCCTCATTTACACTCTTTGAGTAGTTCATTTGCATTGATCATTACATGATTGCATGTCCTCATACACTCGGCTAGGTTTGAATACTCTTTGGATTGATAATTAAAAGCGTGTATCCCCACTATATGCACTTGAGAGGGGATTGAGGTATAGTCTCTTTCTCCGCAAGTCCCTAAGTTGGTACTTAGGTCAACACACTTTTTGGCGCCGTTGCCGGGGAGTAACGAATCAAACCGAGGCATTCGTGTGATGGTAAGTAGCTTTTTTGCATTGAAGTAAGTGGAGGAGTGGAAATTTTCTCTTCTTTGGTAAGTCATTTTCAGCCGCACTTGCTACTTCTCATTCTTGGAGTGTGTGTAGTGAGTTGTTAGTTTAGGGAAGTGAGTAGAAGGAGTAGAGTAGGAGTTAGTTTTTGTTCAGTAAAGTTTCCTTTTTGTAAGCAAGAAAACCCCAAGTATAAAAACCCAAAAAAAAAAAAGAGTCTTTTGCAAGTTACTTGTGTTTCTGAGCAAGTATTGTGGAGAGCATCTGTCGAGTATCGTGAGAGCTGTGGCAGAGATCACGGACGAGGAACTGAGCAATCTGGGGTTGCACAGAGCAAGGGGGAGTGAGAAAGAAGTGAGATCAACTATCAAGGTGAGCAGAACCCATCTTACTTTTGATTTCTCAGTAAATCTAGACTGCAGGGAAAGACAATCTGCGTCAGGTATCGTTTGAGACTTTCAGAGGGTAGAAGGGAGTGAGTTGAGTGGCACAGAGAGTGAGGAGAGAGGAGAGGGACTAGTAACACAAGTGCATTAAACCAAAAGTTAAAAAATCTTTCCTAAAATTTGTCCAAGGGTCAAGTATCGTTTTGCTCCCGCGGTCGAGTATCGCGATACTTAGCAAGTATCGTGACCTCCTGTGGTCGAGTATCACGATATTTCCCTCCGATCGTGTATCGTTTCGTACTGATCGCGATACCTGAGAAGTATCGTGTATCGTGTATCGTCTCGGTCAAAGATCGGTATCGTCTCTCAGAGATCGCGATACCTCGCAGAGATCGAGTATCGTTTGGTCTTTACCGATCGCGATACTTGATCTGTGTCGTGTATCGTTTCAATCCAAGTATCATGTATCGTCATTTTCGTCGATCGTGTATCGTTTGGTTCAACGATTGCGATACCTAACAAGTATCGTGTATCGTTTTGCCAGCGATTGTTGGTGAGAGATCGTGAATCGTTGGTGAGAGATCGTGAATCGTTTGGTGGAAGTATCGTGTATCGTCGGTGTTCAAGTATCGGATATCGTTCGGGATCAAATATCGTGTATCGCTTTATCCCGAGTATCAAGTATTGTTTCCATCAGGTATCGTGTATCGTCTGGTCTTCAGAGATCGCGATACTTGATCAGTGTCGTGTACCGTAGGATCACAAGTATCGTGTATCGTTTGGAGTCGAGTATCGTTTGTGCCAAAGATCGTCTTGATCAAAGATTGCGATATTCACGAGCGATCGTGTATCGCCTGTGCCCAAATATCGTGTATCGTTCTGACCCAAGTATCGAGTATCGTTTCAGCCCAGAGATCGTGTATCGTGGAATTTGGAGTCAAGTATCGTGATCTGGAAAAATTCTTGTTCAGCCATTTCCTAGCCAAAGTTTTCTGACCTTTAGTGAAGAATCCTAGAGGCTAGAGGATTGCAAGGGCTGATCAGAGTTGTTAGGTGGATGAACCTGAGATCTGGAAGAACCCTAGGAAGCCGAAGAAGTGTAATCTCTTCTGTATGTAGTGTAGTAGAGCCAAGTAACCGTTCACATTATTTAGAGACCTCTAGTGAGTCAGAGGAAGAAATTCCCATGGCTTCAGAGGATATGCAGAACACAGTACCCATGATTGGTGTGATGTCGATCATTGAAGGAGAGTACAGGACCTCCTTGGAGTATGTGAACACCAACCAAAATGAGATCCCTATTTACTTGGATGGTCTAAACAGATCAGTGGCCAGGTTAAAGAAAGCGTCAGAGGCTTACATAGTGTCTAAACCAGCAGTCAAGTACGTAGGAGGACTTTACATGGACAAAAGAGATATCCAATATGTTGTCACAGAACACCCAGAAAACATTAATGAAATTGGTGAAGAAAATAATGCTTCAAACTTGAATGGAGGAGGGAATGAAGAGCAAGTAACTACACCGAGAGGGAGATCTACTGTTGCTAGGATATGGAGAGGAGATCTGATTCCCCAAGATGACACCTTAATGGATGTGTATTTGATCAATGGGGCAGAGCATCTTCTTAGAGCACATTCTTTAATATGGGAAGCTGCTCCTAATCCAGTCACCATCTATGAGTTACAAGATCCTGATTTCTCCACCATCATCACATATCTGGATAAGAATCAGAGAAGATATTGGCCCATAACAGAAGCGGAAAGAGCTGAGTTGAAATATCAGAACATCCCAGTGTTTCCCCCTAGGGACCAAGCCACTACTTCAAGAAATCCACTTGGAACATCACATAATGATTCATACCAACAGTCGGGCCAAACACAACAAACACAACAAACTCAAATCCCAGTCAGACCACATGGGCAGTTCACGATGCCTGCAAATAACCCTAATTACCGACCTCAACCAACTATTGACCCAAGACATGGAATTCATGCTCCAGTCAGACCGCTGGTAGTAAGAGGACCAGGCATACCAATAGGAAGACCAATTTTCCCAGTAATGCCTAGACCACCCGAAGCAGGAAGACGATTAAGGCCAATTCAAGTGGCCAAATGCATGAGAAATCACTATGATGGCTCTAGTGAACCTTACAATCATATAGCGGAATTTAAACAAGTAATCAGAGCCGAACAGGTAGAAGACTTTTTGATTCAATATGAGTCCTTTGGCTTTACTTTGTCAGATACAACGTTAGCATGGTTTCAACCATTGGACCATAATACTTTTCAAAACATGGAGCAAGTATACCAAGAAATGATTGAGGAATTCACTAAGTCAGGAATTAAAAACAATTCTTCATCATTGATTCATAGCTTCAAGCAAGTCCCTACCGAATCAGTGAGATTAGCTGCAAGAAGATTCAAACAATATGTGGACAGATGCCTAGTAGAAGAGAGACCTACCCAAAATAAAATGGTGTCATTATTTTTGGAAGGATTGTTGAATGGATCTTTGAGATCATTGGTGTATGTAAAGAGAGTTCAGACTTTGCAAGAATGCATGAAGGAATGCATAGATCTAGAAGACAACCTAGCAGAGGACCTAAAAATACCTAAAGGAAGCTTGAATAGTGAAGATTCGGCCAGTAGTACTTCAATCCCTAAAAACAATGTAGAGGAAATAGCCGATTTGGTAGCAAAGAAGTTGAACGTTCAAGGACAGAGGAACTACCCCAATAACCCTATGAGAGTACCCATGCTCAGAAGATGTATGCAGTGCGGAGGTGATCACCCTTCTCACTTGTGTACTAGGGGAGTAGTCCCACCACCTGCTTATGCTTATAATAGACCCCCTGTCCCAGGACCTCTACAATATTGCAGTGTAGAACAAAAATATACAAATCACAGCACGGAAAATTGCCCTTACAATAGGCAAGCTAGATCAGCACAGCCATACATGAGACCCTATGGATACCCTCAGAGAGATCAGGGAGGTGAAGCCTTTAGATATCCCACTTATCAGCCGCAGACACCAGTGCCACGACCATATGCGTATCAGGGATACACCCAACCACAACCTGTACTAGGACAACAACCGCCCCATCCTCAGAACGTTGTCCCAGTCAAGATTGCTCAACCTGAAGAAAACCTAGAGAGAGCACTAGTCCCAGCCACACCTTTGGTTGGTAATGAACCATATGACTCATCTTACGACCATAGTCAAGGAGCATATCCCAATTATGAAAGCTCAATGATGGAATATGGACAACTGTATGAACCATATGCCTATGGCATGGAAGCATCAGATAGTTCATACGGATATGAGCAGGACTATGTGTCATTAATGTACACAGCTCCTAGAGCAACCATACCACCCCGACCCATAAACAGACCGCCTGTACCCAGAGGACCATGTTATAGATGTGGAGGTGATCACTACATCAGAGAATGCACATTGCCAAACCCACCACCACCACAACGAGTCTGGGAAGGCTACTGTAGTGATTGTGGTAAGGAACACCTTTTTAGAGACTACCCCAAGAATCCTAACAAGGTTACATCTAACGTGCAAATCAACGTAATAGAAGTAATTGAATCATCAGGGAGTGATAAAGAGTACACAGTCCCATTGAAAGCAATAACGAGAGCCAAAGCCAGAGAGACCCCTGATAAAATGGAGGAGAACAACCAAAGTGACAAGGAGGTGAACACACCCACCCCTCAAAGAGTTGAAGACTCAGAAGAGCCAGAGAAAAGTATTGCAAGTAAAAGGTCCCAGAGATGGAAGCACCGAAGAGATAGGATAAAAGAAAAGAAGTTATTACAGAAGAAGGAAAAAGAGAAGAACGAACAGAATCCAAAAGAGGAACAGAAAAAAGAAGAAGAAATTAAAAATGAACAGTACAAAAAAAAGGAGGTAGGATCAGTGCTAGCAGACCCTATGCCTGAAGAATTGCCATGTGGATTCAGGCATACAAGGCACGAATAAGAGCAGGACCTACCATAGAACAACATGAGAGGGAATATCCGAGAGGCGACTTAGAAAAAGAAAGACTGGAGATCTGCAAGAAATTGATAGAAGTTGCACAACAGACCTTAGAAAAACCTGCATCGCCTTTACCCAATACCCGAATTTCCGAAGTAGAATTCCAAGAGCGTGTAAACACTCATGAAAAGCCTGAAGTAAGTAGAACACAGAAGGACGAATGTGGTATTGAGAGAAGGGAAGGATCCAGAGTTCCCGAAGTAGAAGGAGATTGGACTAAAGATCTATGGGAACGAGTTCAAGAGGACAAATGGAAGAAAGTGGAAGGAATTGAACCACCCTTTGAAGAACTAGAAGCAGGAGATGAAATAGAGGGTTCAATACCTGAACTAAATTCAGAAGGAATTTTTCTGATGGATGCAAGTGACCAAGGAGAGGAGGATGTAAAGGAACTGCCCAATTACACAGGGGAGTACAAACACAATTCAGAATTGTATCGTATTCCCTCAATGAGGAAACAAGAAGCGAACCCGTCAGTCCAAACATCTGAGATCATACAACGCCTTAGAGAGGTAAAAATCCCTTGTGCCCTAACATTCGAAGAACTGTTGAAGGTAAAACCACATTTGAAGGAGAAATTATTCAATCAATGGGAAGTCAAGGAGGAAAAGAAAGAGATAGCAGACGAAGTAAACACAGTGAGAATTCCAGTGGATAAGGTAGGAGACTTTAGTGAGGGAGATGGAGGAAATACCTGCCTTCCAATTACTTATAGGGGTTACACCACCAAAGCCATCTTAGATTCGGGAGCTGGTGTTGGTATTGCTACCAAAGAAATTTGGGAGAAATGGGGAAAACCAGCGTTAAGACCAACACACATGAAAATACAAATGGCAGACGGACATACAGAAAGACCCTTAGGATTGTTGGAACGAGTAGTTTTCACTACATGTGGAGTGGAATTCGAACACACTTTAGCAATATGTCACTTCGAAAGGCCAAGCAATTATGAAATGATCTTGGGAAGGCCTTTCATGAGACAGTTAAAGGTCGTGCAAGATTGGGGAAAAGATGCAGTATACCTACAACATGAAGGAACCACCACTAGAATAAACCTACATACATACACTTATCAAGATGTTCCACCTCTACAATGGAATCAAATTCATAAGGAGGAAGACGATCAATCAATTCATAGTGTAGGTTCTAGTGATCAATCTTGGATGAACGAGGACACTCATCTATGGATATGCCAAGCTGCAAAGAAGGAAGAGGAGAGAAGAAAAGGATGGCAGCAGAAGCAAGGAATAGCGAGATCTGTACAAGATCCAGCTTACATGCCACAAGTATTTCCGGATGAAGAATTTGAACCACACGGTTGGATGGAAATTTTAGCGACCCTCGATGTCTGTGTAAACGAAGAAGTAGTGACCATGAACGAATGTATGGATGAGGAAGGTTATGATGTGAGCCTGTATGTGGTAGTCCTTCAGGAGGCTGAAGAAGGAGAAGTGATCGAGAAGGACTGGAAGGAGGACTACGAGAGCATTGAAATGGAGCCCGAACCAATGGATCTAGGGAATAGTACCACCAACATAAATATCCCAGCCAATGAAAAACACCAGGAACTCACACACAAGAGGGAATTAGAATCTCAAAGAGAATGAGAAGATGAAGAAAATAAACCCCAAGACCAATTTGAGGTACCAGCGCACTTCAAGAAATATGAAGTAGAAGAGAGAAAAATTGCTATTCAAATGCCTAAAAGAGAGGCACAGTCGGGAATAGCATATGACAATAAAGAACAAACCAAGAAGATAGTAGTAACGTTAGAAGAAGGAGAAGAACGATGTACTTTCATAGGACAAGATGTCTCCATAGAGGAAGAACAAGAGTTAATATGCCTCATAAGGGAATATCGGGATGTCTTTGCTTGGACCTATAAGGACTTGAAAGGAGTCGACCCTTCTATATGTGCGCATAGAATTCCCATGACATCCGAAGCCAAAACGTCTAAACAAAGACCATATACCTACAATGATGTGTATTCAGCAAAGATAAAGGAAGAGATAGACAAATTGTTAGATGCTCGATTCATATACGAGATTGAGCACACAGAATGGGTGTCACCCTTGGTGGTTGTACCGAAAAAGAATGGAAAGCTAAGAGTGTGCATCAATTTGAAGAAAGTAAATGCCGCAACAATAAGGGATAGTTATCCTTTACCAATCACAGATCATCTCTTGGAAAGAGTGGCAGGAAAGGAAGTCTATAGCTTTCTGGATGGCTTTTCAGGGTATAATCAGGTTGCGATTGCTCCTGAGGACCAACATAAAACAGCATTCGCAACTGAATGGGGAGTATACGCCTTTAGGGTCATGCCTTTTGGCCTAACTAATGCCCCAGCCACCTTCCAAAGATTGATGTGCCATGTATTCAAAGAATTCCTAAGAAAAAGTATGGAGGTCTACGTGGATGATCTTTGTACTTATTCAGCTATACGATCAGAGCACATCCCTGAGCTAGAAAAGATCTTTGCTAAATGTCGACAATATCGAGTATGCCTTAACCCTGAAAAATGTGTCTTCATGGTTAGACAAGGGAAAATATTAGGACATATTGTCTCTAAAAACGGAATCTCAACTGATGAAGACAAAATTAAAGTAATTCTGGATTTACCAAGACCAAAGACGGCTAAGGAAGTTCAAGCATTTATGGGACATTGTGGATACTATCGGAGATTTATACATATGTACGCCATAATTGCTAGACCTCTTTATGCATTATTGACACAATTTAATTGGACCGAAGAATGCGAGAGAGCCTTCAATGAGTTAAAGAAGCGATTGAGTTCAGCACCAATCCTTCGAGTCCCTAACTGGAATAAGCCGTTTCACATTCATGTGGATGCTTCCAAGTTTGCCATTGGTTGCATCTTAGCTCAACCTGCAGATACGGGAAAATTAGACCACCCTATAGCCTATGCTAGTAGATAATTAAATCAAGCAGAACGCAATTATACTACCACGGAGAGAGAAGGCCTAGGGATGGTGTACGCAGTGAAAAAGTTCAGACATTACCTGCTGGCAAACAAATTCAAATTCTTCATTGATCATCAAGCCCTATTGTACCTAGTCAACAAGCCTTGTAATACAGGACGACTAGTACGATGGTTTTTATTGCTAATGGAATTTGATTTTGAGGTAGTAGTCAAGAAAGGAAATACTCACATAAGAGCAGACCACTTATCAAGAATGACCCATGGAGAACCACCCATAGGAGTACCAGATGATCTGCCAGATACATACCTTTTTAACCTGGAAGTATGTCCTCAATGGGCAGAAAAGTTGATCCCTATACTTACACATGGACCTAAAGATGGGATCACACCAAACCAAACCCAAGACCTCTGGAAGACTAAAAACCTTCACATCATTGCGGGAAGTTTGTATCACCAGGATTCAAGTGGATTATTGATGAGATGTGTGGAAGAAGAGGAACAAGAAATGTGGCTTCGAAAAGCACATGTAAACCAATGGAAAACTCATTTGAATGCAAATGGAACGTGGCAAACACTCAAGAGATTTGGCATATTTTGGCCAACCATGCAAAGAGATGCACATAACTATGTGTCAACCTGTCAAACCTGTCAAGAACAAATCCCAGATGAGAACTCTACCTTATGCTATTCTACCATAGCACCAAGATGGAGCATGCCTCTGGTAAAGTTCTTGAAAACTCAAGAATACCCCGAAGGAGCTACTTCAGCAAGGAAACGTGCACTTGTAGAACAAAGTAAGGATTACGCCATTATAGGAAAACAACTTTTTAAACAAGGGAAAGATAACCAATTACGAATGTGCATCCACGAAGACGAATATCTTTCTGTGTTAGAGATGGCTCATACAGGAGCTGCAGGAGGGCATTTTTCTGCAGATAAAACAGCAAAAATGATCCTCTTTGCTGGAATGTGGTGGCCAACTCTACACCAAGATGCCATGACATATGTGCAACGGTGTGATACTTGCCAACGAACCAAATATCCAATTAGGAGAGATGAGATGCCACTTAGCCCATGATGAGTGCCAGAGCTTTCACGAAATGGGGAATAGACTTCATAGGACCTATTAGCCCACCAGCGAAAGGATCCCATGCCGAATATATAATTGTAGCAACAGACTATCTGACCAAATGGGTTGAAGCAAAAGCAACCAAGAAAAATGACGCAAGAACCACAGCCAAGTTTCTCTTCGAAAACATTTTCACTAGATTTGGACTACCAATAGAAATTGTGAGTGATAGAGGTACGCACTTTGTGAATGAAGTTATAGAAGCTTTATTGAATGAATTCTTGGTAATTCATAAGAAATCAGCTCCTTATCACCCACAAGCCAATGGACAAGCCAAGAGTTCGAATAAAATCTTGTGTACAGTTCTCACCAAAATTGTTAACAATGGTAGATCAGATTGGGATAAGCAGTTACATCATGCTTTATGGGCATTTCGAGTAGCCTATAAAACCGCCATAGGCACTACTCCTTTTAACTTAGTTTATGGACAAAATGCTATTTTGCCAATTGATTTCTTAATTCCCACTCTGAGAGTAGCAACTACTTACGAGTGGACAGGACATGAACTATCAGCTCAATTGGATCAAATAGAAAAGCTTCATGAAACTAGGTTACAAGCAGTAGCAGGTATTTATGCTGCTAAACGACGACAGAAAGCCTACTTTGATGCGCACATTAAGGACAAAAATTTGAAGGAAGGAGATTTAGTTTTGGTATACACCTTGAAGCAACACGCTAAGAAGTTGCAGAAGAGAGGATATGGTCCATTAATCATTAATCATATATCTACAAGTGGAGCCATCAGCTTAGCAACCTTAGATGGAGATGTATTTCCAAACTACATCAGTGGTTGTAGAGTAAAAAAATATCTGGAACCATTGACCGAAGAAACAATGTCTCGATTAATCAAAGGCAAGAATAGACGCATAGAGGAGGAGAGGATACGAGAAGAAGCGAGACAAGAAGCATTGGAAAGAATAAAGAAACGGAAAGAATGGATGAGAGAGAGAGATGAGAGATATCGACTAGGAGAAGAACTCATCCCAATGGCTAATTTTAGAGCCACTCAAAACCTTGGATCGCAGAGAACGCAACCATATTTAAATTTGGGAGCAGGTAAAACGGAGTACCACTTGGTGGATGCTCTCATTGACACAGGAGCTGCAGTAAGCTGCATTAAGCTTTCTTTAACCCAAAAACTCAAGGAGGAAGTACGCCCATCAATGGCACAGTTGATAGGAATAGGAGGAACGATTACTCAATGCATAGGTGAGATCACCTTACCTTTGCATCTTGGCAACAACACTATGGAACAAAAGCTATTAGTGTGTCATGATCAAGATTTACTTGAAGAGGTAGTGTTAGGTCAAGACTGGATTTACGAATATGAGGTGACCGTTCAATTGGCTTTAGGATACATCTCAGCCAGGATAGGACATCGTGAAGTATTCAGTCTGCTAGACGAACGACCAATCAAATCTGTGAGCATGGAGCAAAAAGTTCATTCTAAAGAACAAAGTCTTGAATGTATGATATCTAGCACTATAGAAACACCTTCATCAAGTACTATATGTGCGGACACATTGAATTCTGCTTGCACACCATCTTCTAGTCTAACAAGTCATGAGAGTGTCAATCTATCCAAAAACAACCTCAGTGAAGCACCATGCCAAAGAGAGACTAGTCCTTTGAGTAATTCAAAATCTGTACCTATTAAAATATACCCTATTCCATACTCTAACCAAGCGTGGATAAAGAAAGATCAAGTGGAGGAGTATCTTCGATGACAGAAGCACAACCGACATCAAAACAACCAATCAAATAGGAGAACAATTCAATCGGAACAACGAAATCATCGACGAATTGCTACAATATGGATTCCAAAAAAAGTAGTAGCCGCTCAACAGGATCGTTCGCAAATTTGGATTCCTAAGTCATGCGCTCCAAGGAAACCAAGTCGAAATGATGATTCCTAGCACAAGAAGAACCAATATGGTCCACAGTCAAAACAGCCACAAAAAAGGAGTTACTGGAGAAAGAAGGAGTTTGTAATGGCAACCCGAGCCAGTCCGAGATTTACAAATCAGATAAAGCAGACGTACAACAAGAAAAGAGCCACATTCATCGGAATTAGGCAACATACAACAAGGCCCAGCACAATGAAGCAGATTTGGATACCTAAAGACAAAATAAACGGCAGGCATCAACCAACTACTTCCAATTGCACACATATGGAGCCTTCGAGACCCAAAGTATGCATGATAGGGCCACATTACAAGGCCAAGCATTCGGCACATTCTTCTTCTATTTCAGGATAGTCAAGCACATTTTCCTCTTGGGAAATAGGAGAGCACTTGTATGTACATTAAGAAAATTACTCCAAAAAAATAATAACTGCTTCGGCTATAGACTAACTTTTCTGTTTTCCTTTTCAGATGAAAATATAAAAATACCTAAAAATGGGAAAAATACAGGTATTACCTTTCTCACACACACGGGAAAGGGGCGACACCATTCACTCGGAGCAATATCGAGCTTATGACAAACAAATAAAGGAGGATATCTGATATTATATGGCAACTAATTCATACTCTATATTGAGTGCAGATGGCGTCTACTGATTCAGAATCTACACAACAGGAAGAGGTGCAGCTTCTTCCATTGGAATCAGTAACAAGAGCAAGAGGCCACTGGTTTCGGGATGACCAACCAGTCTCGGAACTCATTTTCATGGCTACTATCAAGATTATGGATACAGATCACTATTTTCCAATCATGTCGCAGGATTTCAAGACAATAATACAGGGATTACCTCATATTGAAGATGTATGGACACAAGCAGGCATAGAGGCATTTCTCAAATTGCCTATCTATGTTCCAGATTTTCAGAGATGTGCACAAGTAATGAATACCATGCAACCTGCCGCAACAAAAATATCAGTTCCAGAAGCACGAGTATTGGATAAAGTCGGAATTTGGAAGACCATTCAATTCACACATGAGTTGATCAATAAAGCTTTTGGATGGAATCAAGCAGGAATGACTAGTGTCAAAGAGGAATGTCATGACCCGAAGAAGAGGTCCTTCCTGGAGATTAATAGAATAGACATTGAAGATGCTGTCCGTCTGGTGCATCAACATTTTTGCTTCCCCAGTATGCACAGATACACGGCTCCACAAAAAATTGTAGTGCAACTATTATCACATGCCATGCGACAAATAGGAAACAAAATTAATTTAACAGGGTATGTTCAAGAAAGGCTATTTGAAGCCCAGAAGAAATGGGGCCAAAAGAAGTTTTTAAATGGCAGTTCTGCATTAACATTATTGATATATGAAGCCCTCGAGATGAAAAATTGCTTACGGGAGATGCCGACCTCAGAAGGGCTAGCCAAATACGTAAAATCCGCTACGGTCCCTAAGAAAAAGAAAGCAGTTGTTATGGTTGAGGAAGCTGGAACGAGCACACAAAAACCCATGAGGGGTACAAAGCGTCTACGGGAGGAGGAAGCCCAAGCTACACCACAATCAAAGAGAACTCATCTTTTACCGAAGATCACGACGGCTCAAGTGCATATTACAAGGAGAGATCTTTCTGCTGCCCTCGAAGACACACATCAGTACATGAAAGGGAAGGTAAATTTAAACATTCAAGGTCATCATTATAGACAGACAAGTCAAGAGAAACAACAACGGAGTCCAGAGAAGACACCAAAACAAGCTGGAAGATACAAAGAACTAGGGATAGATGATTCCAGTACCAATACGGATGCCAGCCCTGAAAAAGAGACCTTGGATACTAACATAAGGACAGAAACTCAAGAAGGAGAATGGAATGAGATCGATCAATTAGAAGTGACGCCGAGAAATCATGAAGAAAAGGAAAAGAATGAAGAAGATCCCATTGAACCGGAGCATGTCATTCAATTGAATGATACTACAAAGATAAGCATCAAGGAAGCTCCAACCAACGTTACACAAGTCAAACCACCTATCAAAGAGGAAGTACAAACTCCAGGGAATGTGGATTCGGAGGAGCTACATACTAAAGAACCAATTGTAATTGAGGTACCTGATGATACACCTCAAGGAAACAAAGAAGACATGGTGGCCGAGCCAAGGATCCAACTTCAAATTAGGCAGCCCCATGACAATACACTACATATCGCTCAGGGCAAAGATGTCACAACCGGCGACGAACCAAGCATTCCAAAAACATGGCTGAATGTGGATGTCACTCAGCTGAAGCCGGTAGTCAAGCAAATGATTCAGACAGTGATGGATACCCAACAACAGATGATGGAAATAGATGCAGATTATGATAGGGCCATGCAAGAAAAAAGTCAATTCCAGATAATGAGCGAACAACTGTCATCACAACTCATCCAGGCACAAAAAGAGATAAAGGTCAAAAGCAATGAGTTGCTCGAAACAAAAACACAATACGAATCATTAATCATTCAGCATCACCAACTCCAAGCACAGCTCGCAAATTTACAAAGATTATATGATGCAAGCGAGGCGGACAAAGAAAGAATGAGAGCTAGAAGTACGTTGCTCGGGACACAGCTAAAAGTATATATGGAAGAAAATGACACATTGAGAAGCAGGAATAAGGAATTAATGAAATCATTATTATATGATCAACCAATCGAGCAACAGGAATCCTCAGAAATCAAAGAAAAAGAATTTAGAGAGCAGATAGCACAACATGCAGATTTGCTGCGACAAGAGCAAGAAGTAAGAGAAGAATCAGAACGGAAGTACACTCAGGAAATATGTGAACTAAAAAAGCAGTTAAATATAGCACATGGAAAACTGGCCACAAGCTACAGTGAAAACATGGATAATGTGGCTGAAATCGGAAATGAATTACTTGCAGCAAAAGAAGCACTCAGCACAGCCATGCAAGAAGTAAAAGATAAAGATGAATGCATAGCAAAATTAAAGACTCAAATACAAGAGAAAGCACAGATCGGGACACCAGTAGAGCCAATAAAGGAAAATCCTACTGACGAGGTAGAGGTAAGCCCTCCATCTCACCCGATCTATAATTCTCCACTACATGAGCAGTTGGCCGACATACATGACGAACATCCAATGCCCTACACTGCAGAAATAAGTCAGAAGGAACGGGCACTAGTGGTGTCCCGATTGACGGAGAATTTCGAAAATGAAGTCATCAAGGTAATGAAAGAGGCCAAGATCAAAGGTAAAGACCTGGACAAGATCATGAAGCCATTTAATATTCCATACGGACTCTTGAAAGAGAAAACAAGACGTTATATACAGAGGATTACACAGAAGAGTCTAGATGAGCAGTTGAATTTCAAACATGACACATTCGCATACACTCAAGCAGAGTTTGAAGCTGCACAACCAGTGTGGCGACGGAAATTTTTGGAGAAACATCCCACACTACGGGTGCACTGGCAAGCAGCATCATATTTACTTCAGGTAAACCCTTCATTTTGTCCTATACCACTGTTGGAAGCAGACAGAGGCACAGATGACACGGAAGCATGTAACGACAAAGTAGGGAGCCAGTCGAATCGTTTTTCAAATAATTATGTTTTCAAATACTTTCCAAAAACCTCCAACAGTGATTTTTATCACTATTGTAACATATGTAACATAGAAAACCCCATTTTGTAATCCATATCTCCATTTTGTGCAAGCCGAGGAGTCCTCGAGCTTGAGGAGCTTAGGTAGAATGCGTGTACCAATTTTTGTTATTTTTAGATACCGTTTACCCTTCCAAATAGCATCTAGGACCTAATTTTTAACTATGCCGGTCACTAGATGTGAAACCGGTCAAAACTAGTCTAGAAACTATAAAAAGAGCTAGAGAGCTCATTTTTGCGGTTGATTAGTGTTAGCTTGTTTGAGGTTAGAGTTATTTTGAGCTTGTAATAGTGTTCTTGAGTAATAGAGTTGATTCCTCACCTTCCATTGTGTCTTGCTTGTCTCTTCGTAGTGTGTGTGTATGTGTGTGTGCATTTCTATGCTTCTCACCTTCACTCTCACTTCATCTCACATTCACGATCTTCATATCACTCCTATCTCTTCCGCGGATTGACATTAAGGAGGTGGAGCTTCTTAACGTGGTTCTCACCATTGTGCTAGAGCAACACCAAATTTGGCGCCGTTGCCGGGGATCGAGTCTAGGACGAATGTGTGATGGTAAGAGTATAGCAAGAAGTGGCGTTGGAAGGTAAAAATTTCAGTTTTTGTTGTTGTTTTTACTTAGTTTTTAGTGTTTTTCACCTCCCCCACACTCCATCTTCATCACCGCATCATCATCTTCATCTCCAAAAAAATCAGAAAATTCACCATATCCACCCATTCTCCTCATTTCCCCTCATTTGTGCATGCGAAAGAGTGAGAGAGAGCTTTTGTGCTTGTGTGTACTTTTGTTTTCTTGAGTTTTCTTGCAGGTACAGAGCTCCAGTGCATCAGGAAGGCTGCAAAAAGGTAAAAACTTCAGTTTTTGTCAGAAATTTCTGTCTGTGTCAGACCATCGCGATGGTCTGCAAAGTTCGGAATGTGGAGAAGGCGACCACACCAGCGTGAAGAGCACACCTGCGCCTACAGGAATCCATAACTGCATTCACAAAATTTGCATTTTGGTGGACCATCGCGACGGTCTCTGACCATCGCGATTGTGTCACACCATCGCGATTGGCTCACGCCATCGCGACGGCTTGGCCGGACCATCGCGACGGTCTCTGACCATCACGATTGTGTCACGCCATCGCGCCGACGGTGCCACGTGGCAATCTAGACCATCGTGACGGTGCACTTCAGACCATCGCGACACTTCAAAAATCTAGACCATCGCGATTGGCTCACGCCATCGCGCTCAGACCATCGCGACGGTTCACTTTGGACCATCGCGATTGTCCACGTTGACCGTTGACTGACGCCATCGCGATTGTGCACTTTCACGCCATCGCAACGGTGCAATTTCAGACCATCGCGATTGTCCAAGTTCACGCCATCGCGATTGTGCACTTTCACGCCATCGCGACGGTGCAATTTCAGACCATCGCGATTGTCCAAGTTCACGCCATCGCGATTGTGCAATTTCACGCCATCGCGATAGTGCAATTTCACGCCATCGCGACGGTGCACCCTCACGCCATCGCGACGGTCCCAGACCATCGCGATCATCTCAGACCATCGCGATTGTGCACCCCCATCACAAATTTTAGGGTTTCATTTTTTGGCCAATTTTGGGGCTATTTTTGGGTCATTTTTTGACCTAGTTTGGGACTAGAAAGCCAGGGGGCGAACATTAAAAAGTTGGGCAAAAGGGAAGGGACTTAAAAGGTGTATATACTCAAGTGCTTGATCATCCAACTGTGAATTGGTCTAATATTGGATTTTTCCAGGTCTAGCAAGGGCAATCAAGGGCAATCAAAGGCAATCAAGGCAAGGCAGTGAAGGGCATAAAGCTTGGGAAGCGCGGCTTCTTGGGCATCAGAGCAACCAGAAAAGCTGACTCGAGGTTGGAAGATTACTCAACCCCCTCAGTCAATTCTTAGCTTAGGATAAACGGTAGTATTGTGGATAACGACGATAGGAACGCCTCAAGTTCAAGAGAATTAAGTTTATCAAGTTCAAGACTAAAGTAAAGGTGTGTGTGACGAAAACCTAAAGCAAAGAACCTAAGTCTGACGGAACGAGAACTCAAAATTATAACGGAAAGTCGAATTCCTGACGCATACATTAAGACAAGAATCTAAAGAAATCTAAAAAGAATCAAGACAATAATAACAAAGAATCATTGACGATCTGAGCGTGTACTGAGTGTGCAAGGAAGAAAATTAATGAACCTTAGATCGGGCAAACATATAGGTAAGTCAGACGGACGAAGCCTTAGATCATCACAGGCAAGCGTAAGAACTACTGCTCGATCGTGGGCTCAGCAATTGAATAGTAATTACCCCTACGAGAGCTCAGACACTAGTGAATCAGAAATGGCATTTAGCACAGATAGACCAGAAGGAGGGTCGAATATAGCCTACTTAGAAAAACCAGAAGGACCCTATAGAACACAACTAGAGTTTCTCCGAACCAACCGATTAGGTGCTCGCATCTATGAGGATGGTTTGCAAAGGCAAGTGGTGCAAATGCACAACCCCAATCAACCCATTGGATTGGAACATCCAGTGGTGAAATTCGAGAGAGACGCGTACATAGACAAGGAAGGAACAATGTACATATTAAGTACGCAGCCAAACAATACCAACGAGTTTGGCGTGATTCAACCAGAGACGGAAGCAAAATCTCAAGGAAAAGAACCATTAGAAGAGCCTAGAACACCTAGAGGGAAATCTGTACTGACACGAGTACTAATCCCGGATTGGATCCCTCAAGACAACAGAAGCATAGAGTTGTTTGTAAATAAAGAAACGGATGAAGCCTTTTGGAGATACAAGACAGAACTACTTAGTGAGGTAGGAATCATCACGATATACGAGTTCAAGGACCCGGATACACCTGGAAAGGTTGTATACCTGGATGAGACTTCAAAAAGAGTCTTTGTGGTGCCTGACCGTGCTAAAAACACATACACATGGAGAGGTGAATTGGTATTCCCTCCATCTAGGACGAACATGAACACAAGTCAACAAGGGGCAGGAACATCATCAGCCCATGGAAATCAAAGAGAGAAAAATAAAGAAAGACCGGAAGTAAGCTTTAATCATCCCATAGGGAGAGATAGAACAACTACGGACACTAATAGAGCGGATAGACAAAGAGATCATGGAATACCAGGTGGTAGAGATGATTTTCCTCTACCTAGACCACGTGAACACGCAAGAATACTGAGACCCACACAGTTAGTAAAATCAATGAAGAATTACTTTGATGGGACAGGAGATCCCTATGACCACGTCGCAGAATTCAAGCAAGTACTAAGAGCCGAACAAGTTGAAGACATGTTCACACAATACAATGCATTTGGGCTAACCTTAAAGAATACCACTTTAACTTGGTTCCAACCTTTGCAACAAAGGCAATTTAGAGACATCCATCACTTTTTAGAGTCATTCATCACTGAATTCTCTAAAAGTGGGATTAGACACGACACGTCTTCGTTGATTCATAGCTTTAAACAAACCCTCAGGAAACAGTCAGACTGGCAGGACGTAGGTTTAGACAATATGTTGAACGATGTCCAATGCAAGAGCTACCCTCACAATCTAAGCAAGTGTCATTGTTTCTAGATGGCTTGTTGAGCTCTAAACTACGCTCCTACGTGTATCTAAAAGAACCCAGAACGCTAGAGCAATGTGTAAGAATTTGTATAGACATTGAGGACAACTTAGGAGACGAGTTCGAACTCTCAAAGGTCTATAAGGACTCAGACTGTTCATCTCTAGCATCCACAAAATTGACTAGCTCGATAGAAGACCTAGCAGAAAAAGTGGCCCAGAAACTAGGAGTTTCTAGTAAACCTAGGGTGCTAACAAACAAGCATTGTTACACCTGTGGTGGTGACCATATGGCAAATGTGTGTCCCAATACAACACAACCTCAAGCCAACCCTAGTGGCCAATACTGTACAATTGAGAGAAGATACACGAATCATACGGCTCAGGACTGCCCATACAACAAACAGACCGTGAGACAGAACTACCCGCAAACATACCAGCAGCCAGGTAGGTATCAAGGCCATTACAATGCTCAGCCTTATTACTAAAGGCCTCCTCAGAACTACCCATACCAGGCTCAACAGAGACCTCAACCTGTCTTAGCTCAGCAACCACCCCCACCAGCAAATGTCATCTCAGTCAAATACGCTGCTGCAGAAGAGAACCTAAGTAGGGCCTTAGTGCCTTCTTCACCTTTGATCACAGAGAGTGACCCGAACTCAAACAGTTTTGACTCTACACATGTAGATAGTCCATCCGCTTATTACACAGAGTCACCAGAACATGTGGAGACATATCATTATGATAGTCCACCAGTGGAACCTAGTTGGGAGCCCGACTATGCTAATGTGATGTACACAAACCCAAATCCACGGCCCCAATTGAGACAACAAAGACCACAGGGCCCTAGAGGACCATGCTTTAGGTGCGAAGGAGATCATTTCATAAAGGATTGTCCACATCCCCCGATAGCAGGACAATCACAGTACTATAACATACAAGGCTTTTGTGCCGATTGTGGCAAAGAGCACATAATCAAAGATTGTCCTAAGAACCCAGTTAACGCTTCGAATGTGACACCGATCAATGTGATAGGTATTGTAAATAACGCAGATGGATCCAACCCTACATACGTGCCTATCCAAGCTATAACAAGAGCCCAGGCGCTCTTACAGAACCAACAGCTTAATCAGGAGAAAGTAGTCGGAAGTAGTGAAGTTGCAGAATCTAGCAATAAAAAGACAAAATCTTGGAAAGATTCTAGAGAAAGAATTAAGAGAAAATGGAGTAAAAAGATAACTGAGTTGGAAGGAAGTTTGAAACGAATCTAGAGCCAAAATCCAAGAATTGACTTCGCACGACTTGAATCAAGAGAATCCAGCTCAGAAATCAGGATCAGTTTTAGCGGAACCCATACCAGAAAATCTAGACATGATGTTTCGCGCATATCAGGCTAGATTAAAAGAGGGACCTCAGGTAGCTGAAATGAGCAAAAACTACCCTCGAGCTGATCTAGAAATTGAGAGAACAAAACTTTGCATGAAGATGGTAGAACTAGCACAAGCTTTGTTCGAAGCCTCTAGATATCTTAATTGGAATAACATGGCAAAACCGGAATTACATTTTCAAGGACTAATGGAGAGACTAGAATATTTGATTGAAAGCAAAGAGAAAAAGGATCAGCATAGGAACCCTATTGTCCCAGAGACACAGGAAAGGAATGCACCATCCCTGTCTCAAGTACCCAACTCAGAAAGTCAAGACAACCTGTCTTCCATACATAGGTACTCACATGAATTTTTGAGAGAAATACAAGAAGAGAAATGGAGAAAAGAACAAGGAACCCATCCTCCTATTCAAGAAATAGACGACTTGCAGGAACAATCTCCCCAAGACATTCCCTCTATATACGATGATGTAGAGGAAGAACAACTGAGTGAACACACAAGATTTGAATCTAATTCTTTACAAGAATTACCTCAGTTCACAGGACCTTGGGAAGCAAAGTCTATCAATATGAGAGCACCCACGATAATAGTGAGGAATGAAGAATCAGTAATCCCTAGAAACACGGAAGTGATCAAGAATACTAAAGTACAATGTAATCTCACTCTAGAGGAGTTATTGAAGATAAAACCAGAATTGTGGAAACATGTAGCAAATCAATTCCCCGAGCTTGCTACTACTCCCTCACAAATAGGATCACAAAATAAGGTACGAGAAATACCCGTAGAAAAGATTGGAGATGTAAGCGAAGGAGAGGAAGGTAACACTTATCTTCCGATAACCCATAAGGGCTACACCACGAAAGCCATCTTAGATTCAGGAGCCGGAGTAGCCATTGCTACCACCGCTTTATGGAAACGTTGGGGTAAGCCAGCATTAAGACCCACCAGGATGAAGCTACAAATGGCTGATGGACACATAGAAAAACCATTAGGCTTACTAGAAGGCATATCTCTCACCACTTGTGGTGTAGAATTCGAGCATACCTTTGCCATTTGTGACTTTGCAAAAAATCATGCTTATGAGATGATATTGGGACGACCATTCATGCGTCAGTTGCAAATTGTACAAGATTGGGGAACTAATTCTCTGTACTTGCAACATTTAGGAATGACTACCAAAGTCAATCTTAAAGACTATTCACATCGAGATGTACCCCCAATACAATGGAATACCATCCATAAGACACCAGTAGAGACGGAATCTGTGCACTCCTTAGAATCAGACCCTTCTTGGTTGCATGAAGATACTCATTTATGGATGTGTAAAGTAGCAAAACAGGAAGAAGAAAGGTTAGAAGCCAGGACCTTAGGTGCAGAACAACATCCACGAACCCTTCAAGACCCAGCTTATGCACCTGTAGTATTCTCTGACGAAGAGTTTGAACTCCATGGTTGGGCAGAAATCCTAGCAACCATGGATGTAGCCATCAATGAAGAACAATGGACACCCCACTGTGACGAGGATGGCTATGACATTTCAGTTTTCACGATAGAGCCAATCATGTGCGATGCAATTTTACTAGAGTGTGAACCTAACACTGATGCATTCGAGGATGCAAGCGATTTTGATTTAGAATCAATTATCATGGACCCACCCTTTGCATCAGAGGAAGAATATTTTTTCGAAGTAGAGACTCACACTCAGAGACACGAGGAAATTACGAATGAGGTAAGGTTAGCCACGGAAGTGACTAACAAGAGTGAAGGCAAGAAAAGAAAGCAGAAAGAAACCATGTCAGAAAAAGAAGAATCTTTGTTTGAAGTACCCGAGAATTTCAAGAAATATGAAATCGAAGATAGAAGAATCATGGTACGAATGCCTAATAGAAAGGCGAATGATGGACAAGTATATGATAACCGAGAGAAAACCAAGAAAGTAATAGTTGCCATAGAAGGAGAAGAAGAAAAATGTACATACATAGGGCATGATTTGACGAAGGAAGAAGAAGAAGAGCTAGTTGCCCTATTGCGCGAATATAGAGATGTTTTTGCGTGGAGTTACAAAGATTTGAAAGGAGTAGATCCAGATATATGTTCTCATAGAATCCCTATAACTCCAGATGCAAAACCTACGAAACAGAAACCGTACACGTACAATGATAACTACGCTGCGAAGATTAAAGAGGAGATAGATCGCTTGATAGAAGCAGGATTCATTTACGAAATTGAGCATACCAAATGGGTATCCCCCATTGTGGTTGTGCCCAAGAAGAATGGAAAATTGCGTGTGTGTATTAACCTTAAAAAAGTTAATGCCGCCACGATTAGAGATAGTTATCCTCTTCCTATCACGGAACATCTATTGGAAAGAGTTGCGGGCAAGAAGTTTACAGCTTTCTTGATGGATTTTCAGGCTATAATCAAGTAGCCATTGCTCCAGAAGATCAACACAAGACGGCATTTGCCACTGAATGGGGCATATTTGCATTTTGTGTAATGCCATTTGGCTTAACAAATGCACCCGCCACTTTCCAGCGACTCATGTGTCATGTTTTTAAGGAATTCTTACGCAAGAGCTTGGAAGTTTATGTCGATGACTTATGTGCTCATTCAAATGTAAGACAGATGCATATCCCAAAGTTAAGGCAAATATTTGACAAATTTCAAGAATATCAGGTTTGTTTGAACCCAGAAAAATGCGTTTTCATGGTCAGACAAGGCAAAATTCTAGGACACATTGTGTCAAAAAATGGAATCTCTACGGATAAAGAAAAGGTGAAAGTAATTGCAGAATTACCTAGACCAACTAATGTGAAAGAGGTACAGGCATTTATGGGCCATTGCGGTTATTATAGGAGATTCATACACATGTATGCAATCATAGCCAAGCCTTTGTACTCTCTTTTAACCAATTTTGAATGGACAGATGAATGTGAGAATTCATTCAATGAACTTAAACGACGCTTGTGCTCAACACCTATATTGACAACCCCAGATTGGAGTAAGCCATTCCATGTACATGTGGATGCATCCAATTACGCCATAGGATGTGTGTTAGCACAACCCACGAATGAAGGTAAAATAGATCTCCCCATAGCTTACGCGAGCAGACAATTGAACGCAGCAGAAAGAAATTACACCACGACGGAACGGGAAGGATTAGGGATGATCTACGCAGTAAAGAAGTTTAGGCGCTACTTGTTGGCCAACAAATTCAAGTTCTTTACAGATCATCAAGCCCTATTGTACTTAGTCAACAAACCATGTAACACAGGACGATTGATACGTTGGTTTCTATTACTCATGGAGTATGATTTTGAAGTCGTAGTCAGGAAAGGAAAGACACATCTTAGAGCTGACCACCTTTCAAGATTAACCTCGGGAGAAGCTCCTCAAGGAGTAGCGGATGATCTACCAGATGCATACTTGTTTAACCTTGAGATAGCACGAGAATGGGCTAAGCCTATCGTCCCTATTCTCACATATGGACCCAAGAATCCTAGGATAAAGATCAAAGAGGGAGAGATTACCAAGTCTCAGAGATACCAAATAATGGCAGGAAGCATATATAAACATGATAATCAAAAGATTCTTGCTTGTTGTGTAGATGAATCAGAACATGCGAATTGGTTGCAATTAGCACACATAGGTGCATTAAAGCAACACCACTCAAAACATCGAACATTACAGACTCTGCATAGACTAGGAGTATATTGGCCTACGATGGAAGCAGATGTCTACAAGTTGTGTAAAGAATGCCATGTTTGTTGTTAAAGACCACCAGTAGAGCATGCTACATTATATCACGTGTCTCTCACACCAGACTAGAGTGAACAGTTAGTGACATATTTGAGGACGAAGACATTCCCTCAAGGAATGACCTTAGCACGACAACGCAGTCTAGAGCAGGAAGCTCACGACTATTCACTTATTGGCGATAATCTATACAAAAGAGGACGAGATGGATATCTAAGACAATGTGTTCATGAGAGCGATTATCTGAGCATATTAGAGACTGCACACCAAGGTGTTGCAGGAGGTCATTTTGGACCCGATAGGATAATCAAAGCCATCCTCTTTGCAGGATTATGGTGGCCCACTCTTCACATGGATGCTCATACCTATGTCAAGAGATGTGATGTGTGCCAAAGAACTCAGTTTCCTACTCGCAGAGATGAAATGCCATTGAAACCCATGATGGGCGGACGTGCATTTTCTAAGTGGGGTATAGACTTTGTAGGACCCATTAACCCCCCTGCAAAAGGTACACATGCGGAATACATTATTGTTGCCACAGATTATCTTACGAAATGGGTAGAGGCAAAAGCCACTAAAAAGAATGATGCACACACAACTGCAAAATTCTTATTTCAGAATGTCTTTACAAGATATGGATTGCTTATAGAGTTAGTGAGCGATCGAGGCACTCACTTTCTAAACCAATTCATTGAATATTTGTTACAGGATTTTATGGTGATTCACAAGAAATCCGCACCATATCATCCTCAGGCCAATGGTCAGGCTGAAAGCACTAATAAGATCCTTTGTAACGTACTGACGAAACTCGTGAACAACAAACGTTCAGATTGGGACAAACAGTTACACCACGCTGTTTGGGCATATCGAGTGGCCTACAAGACTGTACTCAATGCAACTCCCTTTCAGATGGTTTTTGGTCAGAATGCAGTGCTTCCTTTGGACTTCTTGATACCGACCCTTAAGGTTGCACAAGAACATCAGTGGACCGGCCATGAATTATCAGCGAGAATAATGGACTTGGAACGATTAGGAGAAACCAGGCTAAAGGCAGCAGCAGGAATATATGCAGCGAAGAAGAGACAGAAAACATATTTTGATGCACATGTGAAAGATAAAGGCCTAAAAGAAGGAGATTTAGTTCTAGTATATATGCTGAAGCAACACGCACGTAAGTTAGAAAAGCGAGGTTATGGACCTATGATCATTAACAGACTCTCAACAAGTGGAGCAGTACAATTAGCCACTTTAGAAGGAGATATAATGCCTAATTACATTAGTGGCTGTAGAGTCAGGCTATATCAGGAACCTCTTACTGAGGATATGCTTAGACGACTCACGTTGGCAAAGAAGCGTAAGGAGGAAGAAAATAGAATATGAGCGGAAGCTCAGGCAGAAGCAATAGAACGCATTAAGCACATGAAGTTAAGAAGACAAGGACTAGGGAGAGAACATTATAACCATCTGGAAACTACACCCAGATATCCCATGGCCATGTGTCAAGTAAAGTCAACCACTCATCCTAGTATAGTGGACAGGAGACCATTCATTACAGTCAGGCTAGAGCACGACAACCCTTGCCAAGAGCTCAGGGCTTTAATTGACTCAGGTGCTGCGACTAGTGCGATTAGATGGTCCCACTATAAGGATTCAGGAATAGAAATGCGGCCAATTGAGGCATACCTCATAGGCCTAGGAGGCATGGAAACCCCTTGCATGGGTGAGGTGGACCTTCCTATCCTCATTGAGGATGTGACCATGACAGCGAAGCTACTAGTGTGCCATGATGACGACCTGATAGAACCCCTAATCCTTGGCCAAGATTGGCTATACGATCACTCAGTGGACCTAAATCTTAGACAAGGCTCCTTACAGATTGGAACCTTAGAACAGAAGCGAGTGATACTGCTTGACTTCCCTAACGGCATTCCAATTGAGGTTTGTAACCCTAGACCCTATGAAATACATGCAACGGAAGACCGGAAGATATTTGGTCAGATCAGTCACGTTACGTCTACACCAACCCACTCGGGCTTGGCTAGGGACAATTGTCAATCAAAAGAATGACAGGAGATCTTCCCTGGGGCTTCCTGCAAACTAGAAGGGGCAGCTACCCAACCGCTAGGGTAGATGAACACAATCAGCGGTCAGGTGGGTTGCATCAGCGGCCAAATGAGCACGACACCCTACGGTGCTCATCCTTCCAAACTTGCTGCGGACTGGCCTAGATTAAAGATAAAGAACGAATCACTTCCTAATGGGCAGGTCACGCAAGTGTTGGATCTCCCTTCTTTTCCAAAGTAGAGCGTCCAATGGACCTCTCAAACCCAACCACGAACGAGTCAACCACAACAGAGGAACCCAGACCGACAACATCACCAGACAAGGCAAGGAAAACAGCAGTATCAACATCACAGAACAAGTGGCACGAAACAAATATGGGTGCCAAAAGGACAGCAACCACAGGCTATTGGCAACACTGCAGACGAGAGCAGGACAAAGTTTCAACAGAAGCAGAGTCAGCATCCGAAGTCCCCTCGATCTTCTTCTACACGTACCAATACTCGACAGATTTGGATCGCCAAGAAATACCTTATCCATAGAGCCACACCCATGCAGATTTGGGTACCCAAACAATGTATTATAGCCCCACCCTCAAGCCATGTAATATATACCCCTCCGAAATCTTTTCATCCTTCAATACCACCAAACCCGATACCAGTTTTTGTCCCTCAGGAGAAACATACCACCCACTCCAAGACTCTTAGGAAATGGATACCGAAACGTATCCAGACGTCTTCTTGTACCCCATTATCTAACAATTCTCCGACCCCGTTTAAACTCCACCCTTGTACTAATTCACCTTCAACCAAACCTTGTATAAATTCATACACCCAAACCCCACATCATGCATAATAAAAGCTCATCAAGAAATGTATGCATAATCTGAACCATGTAGGTGTCTAGAGACCTGCATTAGCTCTGCAAAAAGATCATTGCATCAATCACTTCACGACACTTGGCTACACGGGTTACACATCGGTCATGGAAAGGGATTGCGGTCTCACCTTAATGGGATCATAATTAATTTCCATACTAATGTGTTAATCTTTTGTAGCAGATCTTTTCCATTAGATCATCAGTCATCATGCAAACCGAAGCAGGCCCATCAGAGGCTGGCCCCAGTGCACTGATGGCCACTATTGGAGAATTACTAGCAGAATCTTATCCTACGGTGCAACCACCAGAGTTTCAAGGTTTTCCAGGACCCATGCCAATCGATGATCCTCCTAGAGGATACACCGAGAAGATTCATCGTAACTCTCATTGGTTTCAAGGCCTAGCAGGACCATTAGCAGACGCTGATTTCATATTTGAGGCCAATTTGGCATTTGATCTTCGCACATGGACCAAGTACCAGTTCTTTTCAAGAGAATTTGAAGGACTGCAGAATACACAAGATTTAACGCACGTTTGGGCACGAGCGGGATTTGCAGAATATTTTAGCGACCCTCTGCCTAAACCCAATTTTTACAGATGCTTTTACTTGGTAACCACCTTAACGGCTTCAGAGAACAAGGATCTACCCGGCACATTCATGTTACCATCCTTGGTAAATGATCCTCCATTTAGAAGGTTCTATTTGTCTAAAGATTTGATTCGCGCAGCTCTAAAAATACATGGAACACACACTCCAACGGAGAAAGAACGGCTAGTCCCAGAGCAGATGAAACGTGGTGACGTAACTAAGTGGGAGGATATTTCTGCTATAACGCTTGAGCTCTCTAAGCCATTACGGATATGCATGCAGCACTTTGCTTTCCCAGCTCAGGATCGTTTTACCATGCCCCACAAGAGAATCTGGTTTGGATTATACTTAGCATGTATTGGACCTCAAACGGTTGATCTAGCCAGCTGGATAATTGATCAGCTCTATTTGGCACAACATAGATGGGAACGAAAGAAAGTCATCAATGGATGTTGTGCACTCACCAGGATCATATATATGTGCTTGGCATATGACTTACCAATAGAGCGTGCCATGACCAGTGAGGAACTGAAAGCATTCAAAGGGACCACTAGGAAGGCTAGAAAGTCTAGCAAAGGCAGAGCCGGAAAGCGGATGAGAGGTACTATCCCGTGCCTACAAGTCCCAGAATCACCCTCTCCACAACCATCTCCAGAGCAGTCACCAACAGCAGCCACTCCCACGGTACCACCAATTCGTATACGGTTATCAAGACCAGTTACGCCGGAGGGCACCACCAGTACTGTTGCACCTCAAACAGCCACAACCACAGAACCTATCACCACAGCAGCTGAACTTCCCACCACTATTGGTGCGTTCGAAGGATTGGGAAAGTGGCACGTACCGGGGGTAGCGACTGTTTATTAAAAACACAGGACTCCGCTAAGTGGTAACACGATGTATAGAGTCTGACACCTGCCCGGTGCTAGAAGGTAAAAAGGAGAAGTGTTCTAAGCTTTGAATGGAAGCCCCGGTAAACGGCGGCAGTAACTCTAACTGTCCTAAGGTAGCGAAATTCCCCGACAAAGGGGTGGTTTGACAGAGATGTTCGACAACACAATCGGGCAATACGCCTGGTAGGCATTGAGTCTGCACTCGAGTCGAGCCCACTTTATTTAGGGTCGAAGCTTAGTTTCTTTGTTAGAAACGTAATTAGCAGCTATTGAGATATTGGGACTACTTTATTTGAGTAGTGGTCGGAAAAAGACAACGGAAAAACAACGCTTCTCTCCGCTGCTTCGCACCTTTCGCGTACTACGCTTGCCAGCCAGCAGAGGAAAACCTTGATTTACGGATCGCGTAGCTCAGGCTTCCGAGTGAGGGGATTTTTCCCATTAAAGTGCTTTTCCAATAGCTTAGGAGATACCTTGGGGACCAGAAAAAAAGAAATCATTTGTCTAAATTTGTACATCTATATCCTAAAAGATGGAAAACTGCGAATGTGTGAAGGGAATATGTATTTGTCGGAAGCTTTCTCTTTTCCAATACCGCATTTAGAACCAGGACAAGCAGAGCCACTGGACCAAACTTTTGATTTTGAGATGCCCGATGCATTCTCCAATGAGTTCCAGTTTTCAGAAGGACATTTGTTTTCTCAAGAATTTGAAAGGCCTAGCTATCCTACCACACCTAGGGATCAGCCACAAGAACAGATCGTGTCCAGCTCTGATGACGAAAGGACAGTGACCGATGACGATGAAGGAGACGACGAAGCTAGCCAGGGAACACATGAATCCCAAGAGTAGGAACAGACAGATGGCCAAGGCCAACAAACAGACACACATGGTGATACAAGTACCCATGAAGATGAAACTTACGAGGCAGCAACTTACACACTAGCTATCAAGAAGTTGTATAGAACTATGGAAAAAGTTTGGGCACGCAAAAAGCTGACAGAGGAAGAGAGTCAAACAATAATAGAACAAGAACTTGTCACAGGCAGATTCGAAGACGCATACATCAAAGGATTCAGAGAGTTAGTCAAATCAGTAGGCTCCAACGAAGCCCTCAGGTACTTGCAACGAAAGCCACTACCACAGTTTGACCCCCACAGAGTACGACTACTTTCAAAGCCCGGCGAATACATTCCTGTACCAACCGGAGCACAGTCTTCAGAACAAGCCAGAGAGGCACGCCTTGTCCCCGAAAGTTCGTTGGCTGTAGAAACCATCTTTGTAGATTCCCCACCCCGCGTTACAGCTGTACAAACCTCATTAGTCACTGAAGTACCGACCACCCCAACCGCTCCTCTCTCACCACCCGTCCATCCAGCCTCCCCTCTTCACCCTCCTTCCCCCAGACCCACATCTTCATTCGCCGGTGGTGTTGCAAAAATTGTCTTTACGACCACTAACCCCACAATTCCCGCACCCATTAACCCTAGTCCAGCCCCTCCCACACCCACCTTTCTACCCAACCCATTCCTTCATCAATCTTTTCCATCTTTCCCCACAACTCCAAGACCCCTCTTCCCATTCCCCCCGCCATTAACCTTTTCCCCCGTCTCACCTCCCCGACCCACTGTAACCCCTCTTTCCCCTTTCCACCAAGCTGCTCCAGCCAGCCCCCCTGTAAATTACCCCTCAACCTTTGTAAATCCCGTCTTTACACCAGCACGAGCACCCACGATCACACCCATATTCACGGTCACCGCACTAGATACGTCCACTGACATGGACATCTCACCACCCACCGCACCATCACTACCTTCACTCCCTGCACAAACATTTTTAGGCACATCACAATTTTCAACAATCACTACATCATCCACCTTCCCATCCCTATTCCCCGTTCCCGTTGCATCTACACCAACTGCATCTTCATTTAGCACCCCGTTAATACTATCACCCACTGTAGATAATGCATTTCGACAGATGTTCATGTGTATGACGCAAGTAAGAGATGAATTCACATCTCTTGGTGATAATTATCAGCACCTGCAGAGGACAACCAATGACTTACAGTCGCAGCTTAATTTATTGTCTATTGAGAATGCCTCTCTGAGCACCCGCTACCAGGAATTACGCGAGGCTTATCACAAATTGGAACTAGAAAGCGAAGAAAAGACCAAGGAAGCCACTGCTGACCTGGATAACTTATTAAGAGCCCAGACAGTCCGCAATGCCACGCTAACACGAAACATGGGCTTACTACGAAGACACCTAGCAGCCGCCAAGGAAGAAAACCAGCACTTACAGGATCAGAACCGAGAAAACTTAGAAGCAGTGCTCGACCACCCAGACCAACCACTCAGTCCTAGCAGGTTCAAAGCCGTTCCCTCAGACTCGATGAGGATGCTGCTAGACGATCATGTGAGATTGCTAGATGAATATGACCGCATGAACGAGGAGTTACAGAAACTCAATGAAGATCACAAATTACTCCAGTTACGAGAACCGGCACACCAAGACATACCCGAACCTGTGGACCCCTCTCCTGACCTCCTAGAGGAACTCAACTCATTACGGGCCCAGGTATCGACCCTTGAATCAAGGATTGCAGTATATGAAGCACCACCAAGGCCAGATTCCCCACCTGAGCTACCAGCTCAAGAAGAAACGGTCACCATCCCGGTGGAGGAAACATTTGAAGAAGCGTACGAGCCACAACCCATCCCAGGCGGACGCGTCACGGCCGAAGGTCAGATGACGTACGAACTTCCGACCCCCGCGTGGATGAAGACTATTGAGGAACTTGGAACAACGCACTCAGCGAGAGTAGAGGCACAATTACATGCCATGGCGATGATAGAAGAAAAGATATTACAGTCTCCATTCTTTGCTCATTTGGCCCCGCGACGATACATATCTGGGCAGGAGCTACAGTATAAACCGTATTTCATGTTAATGGCCAAATACCAGTTAGCCATTGAGAAAAAGACAGGTAAGAAACCATCGCATGCAACTCAATTCGAGGCGGATGATTTGCCACGAGATGCACAGCAAGGAAGGATCTATCAACCAGAGTGGCGAAAAGATTTACTACAGCAGTATCCAGAGATGATGAGTACATGGGTAAAGACACCTTTGCATTTGAAGTATAACCCGTGTTGGGGACCAGTACCACGACGCCGCTCCTGGACTGCCTTTGCTATTAAGGTACAAAACAATAAGCAGTGCCAAGACTGGTTGAATTACGCCTATTTTAAGCCACCCATTGAGTTACCAACTGTTGGCTACATGATGGCTACAATTCGCCACTGGCTCCCTAGATTAAAGCATATGGATGATATAGCAGTGCATATGACTGTCAAAATCTTTGACATGATGCAAATGATTTTTAAAGTCTTCCGACGCGTCAAGGCACCACATGTCAACACCCCGGGCTTTGAGCATGGCAATTTCGATCTGGTCAAGGCACCACATGTCAACACCCCGGGCTTTGAGCATGGCAATTTCGATCTGGTATATGATATGAGTACAACGCCATCGCTACGGGTGTGTTATGCCTGGCACTGCAGAATAAAGTACCTACCGGCGTGCTACAAGCAGACATTCGAAGAGATGTTCACAACCGGCTTCTGGGAATACCATTCAGAGGTATTCATAAGCAGGCCTACACATTTATTACAATTATTTTCTTATGAACGAATGGTCTATTCCACACACTATCAGCTCCCGCCACCAGAAGAACCGCAACCAATCGACTGGGAGAAACTCGAGGCAGACCTGGCCCGAGGCATTCGTATCTCCGAGCACACCCTCGCTCAAGACCTCCTACAGAACTATATCCGGCAGACCTCACAGCAAGGTTCTGTCAGGGACGACAGAAGCGAGAGGGAGGGGGGTGTTGGAAGCAGCCAGAGGCACAGACGGCACGGAAGCATGTAACGACAAAGTAGGGAGCCAGTCGAATCGTTTTTCAAATAATTATGTTTTCAAATACTTTCCAAAAACCTCCAACAGTGATTTTTATCACTATTGTAACATATGTAACATAGAAAACCCCATTTTGTAATCCATAGCTCCATTTTGTGCAAGCCGAGGAGTCCTCGAGCTTGAGGAGCTTAGGTAGAATGCGTGTACCAATTTTTGTTATTTTTAGATACCGTTTACCCTTCCAAATAGCATCTAGGACCTAATTTTTAACTATGCCGATCACTAGATGTGAAACCGGTCAAAACTAGTCTAGAAACTATAAAAAGAGCTAGAGAGCTCATTTTTGAGGTTGATTAGTGTTAGCTTGTTTGAGGTTAGAGTTATTTTGAGCTTGTAATAGTGTTCTTGAGTAATAGAGTTGATTCCTCACCTTCCATTGTGTCTTGCTTGTCTCTTCGTAGTGTGTGTGTATGTGTGTGTGCATTTCTATGCTTCTCACCTTCACTCTCACTTCATCTCACATTCACGATCTTCATATCACTCCTATCTCTTCCGCGGATTGACATTAAGGAGGTGGAGCTTCTTAACGTGGTTCTCACCATTGTGCTAGAGCAACAACCACGCAGAAGGGATGCCAACGAATTTTTGGACTTACAAAAGAATGGCACTATAAATAAGCAGTGGCTCAATTATCCTATGCTTCCGAGCCCGCCACATAACTACTTGCCAACGGAAGACTATATGGTCAAAACCATAGAATTTTGGATACAAAATTATGCGACAGTACCCGATTTAACTATCAAAATGACCAACAAAATACTTAGCATGATACTTACGGTACTCAAAGTCTTCAAGCATGCGGCCTACACCTTTTTGAACTTCATAGGTATTAATCAGGGCACGGAAATTCTCATTTTTGATCTATCAGTTATGCCTAGCAGACCAACGATAATGGCATATTATTCCAGATTAATGTTCTTGCCGAGTGTATATATGCAGACTTTTGAAGAAGCTTTCTTTACAGGATTTTTTGAGATGGACTCCGAAATCTTTTTAAAGATGTCCTCAAATTTAAATGCCAAATTAGTGGCATATGAACTTAGCTTCTTCACAGATCATAGACAGCCGCCCAATGACGGTGTGAAGGCAGAACAATGGAAACAACTCATGATACGTGAAGCCAATCTGCTAAATGATACAGAGCAAACAATATATAAAACATATGCCCGTCGTTTATCAAAGCCTGTCGGGGACGACAGAGTCCAAGAGGGGGGCAGTGTGGAGGGAGAGTTAAGTAAAAAGAAGAAAAGAAGAAGACAATGAAAGAAGCAGCTTCACTAAAAGGAAATATCTGAAGATATATCTCTGCAAGAAGCCCCCCAGGGGTGCAACACCCATCTCTGCACAGAGCCCCGCAGGGGCACACACACCAAGGAAAGGACGTAACCCACATGGGTGCTTCAACCTCTTGATCTTTGGAAGGTCCAAATCGAAGACTGAAGCACCATATCTTCATGCCTTCCACTGGTGGCGTGCGTGGCAACCTAGAATTAATGAGCCTATAGGTGAATTAGACTGCAACATATCAGGTAGTCAATCTAACTCCAAGGGTTGCGGGCAAGCAAGTCGAATGCATCAGGCCCAGAGAATGTAAAACAAGAATTAAGAAGAGGCCGTCAAAACTGAACACCTATTTTATAAACAGGTAACAATGAGCAAAGGTGGCGTGCAGAGAAAAGAAGTGAATAACACAGCAAGGTCCGAGCTGTGCAAACCAGGACAAATCAGAGCGCCTCTAAAACGTAATGCAAGATCAAGAATTAGGCAATACTGACCACCTGATGCATGCGGACAACAAACTGAGGACAAGAAGCAAAGTCTGTCAAGGGACGACAGAGACGAAGAGGGGGAGAGTGTTGCAGAGTGAAAGAAAGCACAAAGCAGAGAAAAAGACGGGCCCCAAAATTTTTCCGATTTGGACATCATATTTTTGTATCATAATCATTCTTGTAATATATTTTCCGTTGTAAAGGCACTAGAGGAGTCCTCTAGATGCATCCCCGCAGAAGATTAGAGATTTACCCTTGTAAAATAGTAGGAAATTAGTCTCTTAGTGAATAAAGTGCCGGTCTCTTGTGTGAAAGGACCAATTTTAGGGCACAAGTATATAAGTCAAAGGTGACTCTTTGTAAAAGACTTTTTGCCATTGTGAGAATAGAGAGCACTGAAATTCGAATTTGTGTCTTCTTCACTCTGTATCTTCTTCTTCGTGAGCTTGTATGCTTGTGTATTGCTTGGAAAGAGTGCTTGTGAGTGTTGTCTATCCATGAAAGTGTTTATTGGTTGTAGGTAAGGTGTGTGTGAAGTGTAGGAAGTGTTGAAGTGTAGGAAAGTATTCCCGTGACTCAGTATTTCGCTCATAACTTGAAGTAGGAGCGTCAGAATTGAGTGAAACCACTGTCATTGGATGCATCTTCTTGAGAGCTTCGAAACGCATATGCTATTTGCTATATTTGGAGCTCGGAGCTGGGAGAAAAGTCCAAAATACTGACGGCTGCTGCACCAAGTCTCGTTTCGCCATGACCAACAGTTGAAGCTTGTTTGGATAAGTCTTTGCCTCATTTACACTCTTTGAGTAGTTCATTTGCATTGATCATTACATGATTGCATGTCCTCATACACTCGGCTAGGTTTGAATACTCTTTGGATTGATAATTAAAAGCTTGTATCCCCACTATATGCACTTGAGAGGGGATTGAGGTATAGTCTCTTTCTCCGCAAGTCCCTAAGTTGGTACTTAGGTCAACACAGTGAGACCACAATCCCTTTCCATGACCGATGTGTAACCCGTGTAGTCGAGTGTTGTGAGGTGGTTTATGGAATGATTTTTGCAAAACTAATGCAGGTCTCTAGACACTTGCATGCTTTAGACAGTGCATACATTGCTTGATGAGATGTTATTACAAGTGATGTTGGGTTAGTGTGGTTGAGTTTATACAAAGTGTAGTTGTGAAAGAATTATTACAAGGGTTTTGGTTATTCGGGATAGGAGTAATGTTAGACAACCGGTCATGACAAGGCTTTTGGATACATTTCGGTATCCATTTCCTAAGGGTTGCTGAGTGGGTAGTATTCTGTTGCTGAGGTACAAAAGGTGATATTGGATGTTGACATGGTGTTGAGGGGTGAAGAGATTTCTGAGGGTTATATGTTACATGGGTTGAGTGGTTAGCTATAATACAATCTTTTGGCACCCATATCTATGTGGGTGTGGGTCGATTCATCAAGTACTTCTTGGAGATCCAAATCTATCGAATGTTTGTACTTGTAGAAGAAGGTCAAGGAGATGTTGAATATTGCCTCTGATTTTGTTGGAACTTCATCTTATCATTGTCTACATTGTTGAAAATTGTCAGTGCTTTTTGTCCTTTTGGCATCCATACTTATTTCATGCCACTTGTTGAGTGATGATAACACTGTTGCCTGATGCTGGTATGTGTCATCAGTTTGGGTTCCTCCATTGTCGATGACTCTTTCATGCTTGGAGTTGAGAGGTTGGGTTGACACCCTGCTTTGGGAAAGAAGGGAGGTCCAACACTTGCGAAACTTGCCCATTAGGAAGTGAGGCATTCTGTACCACAGATTTAGGCCAGTCCACAATAAGTGTGGAAGGATGGGCATTATAAGCTATTGTGCCCAAATCTATCGAATGTTCATACTTGTAGAAGAAGGTCAAGGAGATGTTGAATATTGCCTTTGATTCTATTGAAACTTCATCTTATCATTATCTGCATTGTTGAAAATTATTGGTGCTTTCTGTCCTTTCGGCATCCATACTTGTTTCATGCCACTTGTTGAATGATGGTGACACTGTTGCCTTCTTTGCATTGCCTGGTATGGTTGTCAGTTTGGGTTCCTTTGTTGTGGGTGACTCTTTCATGGTTGGAGTTGAGACGTCGGGTTGACACCCTGCTTTGGGAAAGAAGGGAGGTCAAGCACTTGTGAAATTTGCCCATTAGGAAGCGAGGCATTTTGTACCACAGATTTAGGCCAGACTGCAAAAGTGTGGAAGGATGGGCACTGCAAACTATTGTGCCCATTTATCCATTGATGTAATTCACCTGACCACTGATGTAACCCACCTAATTGTTGATGGTCCCCATTTGTCCCATCGGTTGGGTAGTGACCCCTTCTAATTTGCAAGAAGACCAAGGAAAAATTTATTGATATTCTTTTGAACCGCAACTGTCTATCGCCAAGCCCACGTGGGTTGGTGTAGATGTAACGTGACTTATCTAGCCAAAGACCTTCTAGTCCTCCTTCACATGCAACTCATATGGTCTAGGGTTACATACCTCATGTGGAGTGTTGTTAGGGAAGTCAAGAGGTATCACTCGCTGCTCGTCTAAGCTTCCAATCTGTAAAGATCCTTGTCTCAGATTTAGGTCCACTTAGTGATCATATAGCCAATCTTGGCCAAGGATTAGGGGTTCTATCAGGTCATCATCATGGCACACTAGGAGCTTCACTGTCATGGTCACTTCGTGTATGAGGATAGGAAGGTCCACCTCACCCATGCAAGGCATTTCCATGCCTCCTAGTCCTATGAGGTATCCCTCAATTGGCTACATTTCTATTCTTGAGTCCTTATAATGGGACCATCTAATCACACTAGTCGCAACACCTAAATCAATTAAAGCCCTGAGCTCATGGCAAGGGTTGTCATGCTCTAGCCTCATTGTAATGAGTGGTCTCCTATCCACTATGCTAGGATGAGTGATTGAGTTTGCTTGACACATGGCCATGGGGTATGTAGGTGTTGTTTCCAGATGGATGTTCTCCCCCTAGTCCTTGTCTTCTTAGCTTCATGGACTTAATGCATTCTATAGCTTCTGCTTGAGCTTCTGCACGTATTCTCTTTTCTTCCTCCTTTCACTTCTTTGCAAACTTGAGTCATCTAAGCATATCCTCAATAAGAGATTCCTGATAAAGCTTGAATCTATAGCCACTAATGTAATTAGGCATTATCTCTCCTTCTAGGGTGGATAATTGTACCGCTCCACTTGCCGAAAGTCTATTAATGACCATAGGTCCATAACCTTGCTTTTCTAATTTCCATGCATGTTGTTTCAATGTATAGACTAGGATTAAATCTCCTTCTTTTAATCCCATTTTTCACATGTGCATTGAAATAGGCTTTTTGTTGTTTCTTTGCTGCATATATGCGCGTTGCTACTTTCAACCTAGTTTCTCCTAATCATTCCAAGTCCATTATTTTTTATGATAATTCATGAGAGGTCCATTGATGTTCTTATGCAAACTTAAGGGTGGGTATCAAAAATTCTAAAGGAAGCACAATGTTCTAACAGAAAACCACATGAAAGGGAGTTGCATTGACTATAATCTTGTAGGCCACTCGATATGCCCAAACAACATGGTGTAACTGTTTGTCCAAATCTAAATGTTTCTTGTTCATGAGTTTTGTAACATTAGGGCAAAAAATGGCCCAAAAAGGGCCGTGTAAGGATTTCAATTAGTTGTGCTTAATCGGGATTAAAGTTGTCAAATCCTTTAAGAAATTCCGTGTAAGTTCATTTAAAACGTATCTTATGCAAATTTTGAAGAGAGAGAAACTCGTATCATATAATCATGAAAAGTTTGTGTGATATCTTACGCCTCGAAGTTTGTGTGATATCTTACGCCTCAAAAGTTGAATTTTCCTCTTGTTCACGGACCTATATAATGTGTGCTGATCACGTTTTGCGCTTTTTTTCTCTACTTTTCATAGCAAGCCTGTTTCTCCCTTTCACGTCATTTTAGACACTTGCTGGTCATTTTTCATAGCAGACCATGGAGAACGTTAACCCAAATACTCTCCCTGAGCTTTCAAACAATCGAAATCATTGTAAAAAGTTCCATATCAACATTGCAGTTAGTCAGGAGTATGCGACGACAAGAAACGTATTTCGAAGGGCTCTTCATCCTCTTGAAGTGGATGGATTGCGAAAGGAAGGCAAGAAACATATCGACATATGGACAGATGGATCTGTTTATCCAATTGATCCACAAACTGGAAGGTACCCCCCTTTTCATAATCTTCATGATCTGATTAGATTTGTGGGAGATGGTGAGGATGGTTTACGAGGCTATTGTTCAAGGCTCTGGGATATTTCAAGGAATTATGTACAATACATAAACTATTTACAAAACACACTACACCAGAAGAATTTACATATGAGAGAGCTAGAAAACAAATTATCCACTTTATCTTCTCAGTTAGAGTCTTTTAAAAAAATGAAAGAAACTCCTATAGGTTTGAGAATGTGGTCAAAACGAGTAAAACCTTTTTTAGATTTGACTGAAAAATCGGGCCAGAAAAAGAAAAGAATGAAAATTGTTAGAGATCATGTGACAAATGTGTTAGGTTTCAATATGTCAAGCAGTTTTGAGCGCATACATTTCTGTAATGAAATTTTGAGTCAAAATGATGTTTTAAGACTATTGAAACTAAATGAAAATACATGCTTGAAACGCTTTGTTTTTCAAAAACTCATGACAGAAATGAATCTTTTACTAGAACCATCTCAAATTCAAAATATTTGTGATAGTGTCGGAGTGAGTAGGAAAGGTTATAGAGCAATTTCAAAAGTTTGGTGTGAATTTTTAAAATTTAACAAAGTTAGAAGTTTTGGATTGCCTAGACCCCATCATGTAGGAAAGTTTTGGCTCTGCTTGAATAAGAAGATCACATCAGTATTTGGTGAATATAAACATATTCACGGTAACATGCCTTACGAAGTAGGAAAACAAAAGTTACATTTCACTTACAATGCATTTAACAACATATGGATAGATGTTATAAAACTTCAAACATACATGGTTCAGTTCTATAATATAAAAGAGCATGAATGTTCTGGTCTATTGAAATTTGTAATCAAACTTGATGAAGCTGAGCTTAAAAAACATCAAAAGATGGAGAGAATAAGCATTGCACTGATGAACAAAGCTTTGGACTATAGCCTTGGGAAATTGGATACTCCATCTCTCAAAGTACAATCAGAAATGGAGTTATGGTGGGTTGGCTGTGCTCAAGTTCCATCTGAGAGCCATAAAACACTTAAGTGGTTATTCTCACAGACAAACATTCCAAATGTTATCCAAGGGCATCATGCAGGAGAATTGTTGAATGTCAAAGACTACGGAAACTTTCAAGTTGAGTGGCATTTGAGTGGAGACCTAAAGACACTCAAATGCATGTTTGGTATAAGTGGGGGAGCAAATTCTAAATACCCTTGCTTGTACTGCATGCAAAGCCCAGGCACAAATGGATGGATTACTAGAGCTGAGGGTGAAGAGGCTCCTTCTAGACAAAATGTTATTCTTCATAACTACTCATCTTCTTCAATGATTTGGGATCCCATACTTCCAATAGCATTGACAAATGTACACATATGTACACTACATGCAGAGTTAAGAATCATTGACAAGTTGGTCCGTCTTCACTTGGATTATGCATATTCTATCAAGCCTACAACTCTTGCAGATGAATGCATAAAAAAATGTGAATGTCTTCTTTCAGAAATGGGGTTTCATGGTGGTGATGTTCATCTAAGAAAAGATCCAAAGCTTTCACAAAATACAGGTGATGTTTTACAGGATGTCTCAATGGGAGGTGCAAAAGCAAGGAGATTCTTCAGCAACCATGATGGCAAACAACTTAATGCCACGTGGAATTCATGGAAAACATTTTGTGAGGTCACGACTAATGTAAAAAGCAAACCAGAAATAGCAAAAAAGAGAATGGAGGTGTGGGTCAAACTAGATAATCTTTTAAAGATCATGAGGCAGCAGGTAACATCAAAAAGTTATGTGACAGATTTCAGAAAGGCGACCACAGAGCTTATAGAAACCATCATAGAGGCATGGGGTGCCAAAGACATAACATACTACTTGGTGAGCTCCAAAGATATTTTATTCAATTTATTTATTTTTAATTGAAATAAAGATCTAATGAAATTCTTCTGCTTTCCAGCATATTCTTCTTGTGCATGGTGCATTCTTTGCAGAAAAAGAACCACTTGCCATGTGGAACACCCAAGGCATGGAAAAATCTCATTATCAAGCAAGGACAAGCTTCTTTAGGTGTACAAGGAAAGGAGGAGGAGTAACAAAGAGCAATGCCTTCAGAGAGCTTTTTGATTGGTTCTTTAGAAGACAATTACAAAGGACCTCATGCCAAATATAATCAGAAGGATATGGCTATCACCAGACAAATCATGTATCAATATCACAAACTGAAAAAGACCACATTTCAAACAGAGCTTTAATATTTGCAATGTCTTTTATTTCTTTGAGAAATAAAAGATGTCATGTATGTACATTTCATGATGTATTATGCTTTGAAAAGAAATATGTCTACTACCATCAGATGACTTTGACCAGAGAATCAATAACAATTACACCAAAAAAATTTGCAATGTCTTATATCACATTGGGCAATTTCTGTATATGTACATTTGTTGAGATATAGAATTTGAAAAAATCAAGTCATTCCTTGAGCCTTTTGAAAGAGCTTGGCTCTGGCAAATCACCTCTATATCTCAGGAACTCTTTTCTCCTGTATCCAGCAATGCTTTTTAAATCTGACACCCCTACAGCCATTGCATAGCTTGAATAACAAAGAAAGTACCCTGCCCTTGAAGCATTGAGTCCAGGGGCATATCCAAAAATTCTGAATGCAGTTGCTCTTTCAAGCAGTAAAACTCTAAAAGCATTAAAGGGTATTGGAGTAAAACCCATGTATTTTGATAGAGTCCTCAAGCAGAACAATGCAAAGTCTGGCTCCTCACTATAGTGCTTGTGAATAACACAAAAAGTGGCTGGGTTCAACTTTGGAAGATAGTGGATAATAGAATGAATATCCACCTTTGCTTTTCCTTTCTCTTCTAAGGCTTTTCTTGTTCCCTTGCCCCTGCCAAGGTAATTGTCTTCATCCAATAAAGTTAACTGTGATAAAAATGAAAAACATGGTTAGATGAATTGCAAGCACACTTAAGGAAACATGTGAAGTAACTTGAAACTATTAGAAAGAAAAGCAAGAGACACGACTGATGCAAGCGATAAGGGTCTACAGAGAAATTCAGATTGTCGTTATCGTTTGCATCGGTCGTCATCAATATCTATTTGCAAACTGCCTAGAAACATCTAATGTTTGATAAATGAGGGGAATTCCCACAAGCAAGACATGTATTATCATTGCTGCATGCAACTCCTAGACACGACCGATCCAAGCGATAAGGCCCAGCGGAAAAATCCGATGGGCGTAATCGCTTGCATCGATCGTGATCCATTTCTGACACTTCGAATGGAGAACTTGGACAAATCTGATACAAGAAAGAGATTTTGCATTGGTCCCATCTCATATCCTTATCCTAAAGATCTTGAGAACATAGTTAACTGTATACCTTGACGTCATCTTCCTCAAGTCCAAACACGACCGATGCAAGCGATGAGGCCCAGCGGAAAATATCCGATGGGTCTAATCGCTTGCATCGGTCGTGATCCATTTCTGACACTTCGAATGGAGAAATTGGACAAATCTGATACAAGAAAGAGATTTTGCATTGCTCCCATCTCATTTCCTTAACCTAAAGTTCTTGAGAACATAGTTAACTGTATACCTTGACGTCATCTTCCTCAAGTCCAAACACGACCGATGCAAGCGATGAGGCCCAGCGGAAAATATCCGATGGGCCTAATCGCTTGCATCGGTCGTGATCCATTTCTGACACGACCGATGCAAGCGATGAGGCCAAGCGGAAAATATCCGATGGGCGTAATCGCTTGCATCGGTCGTGATCCATTTTTGACACTTCGAATGGAGAACTTGGACAAATCTGATACAAGAAAGAGATTTTGCATTGGTCCCATCTCATATCCTTAACCTAAAGTTCTTGAGAACATAGTTAACTGTATACCTTGACGTCATCTTCCTCAAGTCCAAACACGACCGATGCGAGCGATGAGGCCCAACGGAAAATATCCGATGGGCCTAATCGCTTGCATCGGTCGTGATCCATTTCTGACACTTCTAATGGAGAACTTGGACAAACTGACACAAGATAGAGATTTTGCATCAAGCCCATCTCATCTCCTTTGCCTTTAAATCATGAGAATATATTTTACTACATACTTGACCTCATCTTCCTCTTCAAGTCCGAACACGACCGATGCAAGCGATAAGGCCCAACGGAGATTATCCGTTAGGTTGTATCGCTTGCATCGGTCGTGGTCATTTTCTCACTTAAAAATAGAGATCTCGGACAAAAACTTTAATTGATAGAATATATCAAACAACATACCTTGACCTCATCTTCCTCCTCAATGAGCTCTTTTGAGTCAATACAAATTGTTCCTTTGTCCTCAGCAACATCCAAGAATGAATAGCCACGTCCAAACGAGTATATTCCAAGTTGCTTCTGATGCTCATCAAACTCTTCATCAGCAAGTTTTGGCTTCTCTGAGATAGCTTTCTCAAAGCATTTTGAAAGAGCTTGTGATGAATCTTTGAATTCTTCATTAGACAAATCCAAATCAAGACGCAAAAATTCCTCTCTTCTTTCTCCTTTCTTATTGATGAATCTCTTTGCAACTTCTTCTGCCTCAGCTATAGCTGCAAGACAGTAGTCCTCCCTTAGATTGAAAAGTTCCTGAATGTAAAATAGAGGTATGAACTCTTTCCCAGAGATAAAGTAAAAGGGTAGATTTGGGAGAAGTAGGGACTTCTCAGACACTTGAACTTCTTCAGTTGGCTCCCTTATTGCAGTCTCTGCTTTAAAAGTGGCCACATCAAAATCTTTGACCTGCTCTTCTTCTGCTTGGAGATTGATCTCCTCAACAATCTCCATGACACCTTTCATAGTTTTTGAGCTAGCCTCAAGTGCCAGCTCTAAGCAAGGCTCGTCTTCATCATGAACATTTTCCTCCCTTTCAACTGAGATATGATCAAGCCATATCAAGAAAGAAATGTTTAAAGGGAGCAAGCAGCAGTCCTTTTCATGCTCTGGGCATAAATCAAGCTTCCCTGGCAAAGGGGATATCCTTCTGCATTTTCTTGTGATTTTAGCCCTATCTATTGGATCCTTCCCAAAGATGTGAGGATGGACATAGGTTTTCTGAGAAATAGAAAGGATCCTCCCATTGACCAACCCCAAGAAAATCTCCCACTCATCCTTAAGAAAACTTTTCGAGTTCTCTAAGAGTTTTTCAAAATCAATTTCGGGGTTGAATATGGTCATTGCATAAGGAAAATAATCTACACTTAAACCCTCTTGAACCATGAAATCAAGAAGTTTCTCTGATGGAGAGACACTAAGGATCTCATTCATTACCTCCATCTAAGCTGCAGCTTCTCTTGTATGTCTATTAGGAGAACACAACCGATGCAAGCGACTAGAGCGAGTCAACGTAGGTCAAACGGTGAAAATCGCTTGTATCGGTCGTGTCGGTGACGAAAGAAAAATACACATGTAGGTGAGAAATTCTCTGAAGGTTGAAAGTTTGAGATTGTGAAGAAATAGGTATTTATAGGCGAGGAGGGAAGAAACGGTCGAATGAGGTGGACCAATCACAGAGTGCCACGTGGCATTGTGTACGTTGCCCGATGCAACGGATAGATGACGTGGATCAATCAAATCATGCCACATGGCAAAATACGTTGGAATTCGCAACGAGTATCTGACGTGACCAATCGGGGCATGCCACGTGGCACAACGGTCAACTCAGTTTTGGGACCTATTTAAGCTTCCCTATTCATTTGCTTTTTTTTTTTGTCAACACTTGCCAAGCGTGGAGGTTCCATTGCCACCAAGTTTTTTGGCTACTTCACAATTTCTATAGAGAGCGCTCTCTCCGTAAGGTAATGTGGACACGACCGATGCAAGCGATTAGGGACATCCGAGATTTTTGGATAACCTGAATCGCTTGGATTGGTCATGTTTTTCAAATAGCATCGAGTCCTTGATCATACCTTGCAAATTTTGGTTTCTTTTGTGTTGCTTGAGTATAACGCATTGTTACCTTTATTTTAACTTCTATTTATTGAAATATGATGATGAATTCAGGGACGACCGATGCAAGCGATGAGTGACATCCGGGCATTTACGGATGACTCTTATCGCTTGGATCGGTCGTGTCTCTAGTGAGACAAGTTCTCTGAAGGTTGAAAGTTTGAGTTTGTGAAGGAAGTAGCTTTCTATAGGCGAGGAGGGAAGAAACGGTCAAATGAGGTGGACCAATCATAGAGTGCCACGTGGTAAAGTGTACGTTCCTCGATGCAACGGATAGATGACGTGGATCAATCAAATCATGCCACGTGGCAAAAGACGTTGGAATTCGCAACGGGTATCTGACGTGGACCAATTGGAGCATGCCACGTGGCACAATGATCAACTCAGTTTTGGGACCTATTTAAGCTTCCCTATTCATTTCCTTCATTTTTTTCTGTCAACACTTGCCAAGCGTCGAGGTTCCATTGCCACCACGTTTTTAGCCTACTTCACAATTTCTATAGAGAGCGCTCTCTACGTAAGGTAATGTGGACACGACCGATGCAAGCGATTAGGGACATCCGAGATTTTTGGATAACCCTAATCGCTTGGATCGGTCATGTTTTTTAATATCATCGAGTCCTTGATCATAGCTTGCAAATTTTGGTTTCCTTTGCTATGCTTGAGTATAACGCATTGTTACCTTTATTTTAACTACTATTTATTGAAATATGATGATGAATTCAGGGACGACCGATGCAAGCGATGAGGGACGTCCGGGCATTTACGGATAACTCTTATCGCTTGGATCGGTCGTGTCTCTTACAGTGGAACGAGTCATTGATTATAGTTTTCCAATTATCTTTTTCTTAGTGGTAATTGAGTATTTTGCATTGTAAGATATATTTTATTGATATTTCATGATAAATTTAAAGACGACCGATGCACGCGATTAGGGACATACGAGCATTTCCGGATGACTGCTATCGCTTGCATCGGTCGTGCCTCTGATAGTGGAAAGAGTCATTCATTATAGTTTTCCAATTATCGTTTTCTTAGTGATAATTGAGTATTTTGAATTGTAAGATATATTTCATTGATATTTGATGATAAATTTGAAGACGACCGATGCAAGCGATCAGGGACATCCGGGCATTTCCGGATGACTGCTATCGCTTGCATCGGTCGTGCCTCTGATAGTGGAAAGAAACATTGATTATAGTTTTCCAATTATCTTTATCTTAGTGATAATTGAGTATTTTGCATTGTAAGATATTATTTATTGATATTTGATGATTAATTTAAAGACGACCGATGCAAGCGATCAGGGACATCCGGGCATTTCCGGATGACTGTTATTGCTTGCATCGGTCGTGCCTCTGATAGTGGAAAGAGTCATTGATCATAGCTTTTTGAGAGTAAGTTTTGACAGTGGAATATTCCACTTTTCCTAATTCCTTGCCTAAAGATTGATTTTTTGCAGAGTATGGCTAGAACCAAAAAGACAGCAAGGAAGTTGTACCCTGAGGGTCAGGACAAGAATGCCCAAGGGGAAAATGTCGAGGAGCGAAATTCCCAGAAGGTTCAAGCCAATGTGCCAGACAAGCCTTCAAAAAAAAGGGTCAACTACCATGTTAAGTCTTTGAGGGAAATTAGAAGAGCCCAAAAGTCTGTGGGATTGTTGATCCCAAGACTTCCATTTATGAGAGTTGTCAAGCAGATCTCAGCCAACCTCTGTTCTTTGATGAAGACCTCATCCTTTGTCAATGTGAGGTGGCAAACTCAAGCACTGCTATGCCTGCAAGAAGCTGCAGAGGACTTTGCTATTGATTTCATGAATGATGCCTACTTATGTGTTGCTCATTCTCATAGGTTAACACTAATGGCGAAGGATTATGTTATTGTTTCAAGAATAAGATATAAGTTTGATAAAGCTCTGGTTCCTATTGATCACCACGATAAAAAATTCTTTGATATTTTAAATATACCTCCAGGTCGAGCACCTAAAACAACAGTTGTCATTGAAGAGATCAACGCTCAAGTCACTCATGATCATGAGACTAGAACTGCAGCAAATAGTGAGGAGGAGAGGAAAAAGCAGGGATTATTTACAGAGGAAAGTGCCATCTTAACCCAGATTCAAAAGTTACAGAAAGCAAATAAAGAGCTCCTCAAGAAAGGAGATGGGCAGGTTATAGTTAATGTTGCAATGCCATGGCAAAGTGAATTGTTTCTTGACATTAGACCTGAAGATAACAAAATGTTGAGGGAGCTTCATCTTGAAATATCAGATAGTGTGGTCAACATTTCACTCAGGTATATCTAGAGGCCTTAAAATGCTTTTGTTTTGCATAATTTTCTAGTTCCTTAACTGCATTTTTATTTCTTGATTTGTAGGGTTCTTCTTCAACAATGTGAGGAAGCGGTTCAAAGAAAAGTATTTATTTTAGATCCTCTGGTGACACAATGTTTTTTGCATAAACATGGAGATGCCAAGTCCTTTCTACGGGGTTTTACAGAAGAAGTAGAATGTGTAATTTACCCATATATTGAAAAGTAAGTATTCATCTTCATTTTGGAAACATATTTGTTTCATTTAAGAAAGTATATTTACATGCAACTCATTGACAGGGGCCATTGGAGTTTGATTATTGTGGACTTCAATGCATATCAAGCTCTTTTCCTCAATTCTCTTCCATCACAGCATGGGAATTGCAAAGTGTAAGTTACTATACATTTTGTTGTTCTCTATTTAAAGCCATGCCCCGTTTTGATTTTCACTTTACAATGCAGTGCTGCAAAGCTTCTCAAGATGCATATTGAATAGCTAAAATGAATGAACAAAAGCAATTTGGATACAGCCAAATTCATGTGCCATTGCAGAGAGACTCAACATCATGTGGCTGGAGAGTGATTGCAAATGCTGTAAGATTCTTGGAAAGAAGGTTCCACAAACCTGAATTGAATTTATCAGACTACCCGGAAGCATGGATCATCTTGATCAGAGAGAGAGCAATAAATAGCATCATGAAACATGCAATCTGCCCATATGATCCAGACTCACCTCCACCCCCTCCACCTGATAAAAAACAGTCTGAAGATAAAAAGAAAGGGCTTCCTCTTCACTCACCACTAAAGCATATGAACAACATAAAGAGTCAAGCTGAAAGCTCCAAAAAGGGACAGAAGCAACAGAGAAAGCAAGGCTCTAAAAAGGATAGAAAGGGTTAAATCAATTTTTGAGTCTTAGATTGAAATCAATTGTAAAGCCAACCGAGGTTGGAAGATTTATTTTTTAACAAATTGTATGTAGTTATGCCAATCTTCATCTGGAAGATGGTCACAGTTGTATTGAACCTCTTGAGAGTTTGACAAAAGTTCATTGGATGGTCCAATTAAGTTTATTAATGTCACAATTATGAATGCATTGTGGGTTTTTTACTTCATTCTTGTTGGAAAGTGTTTAAATTCGAGAAGTTACAGAAGGACATAAAGAATTAAGAGGACACGACCGATACAAGCGATACGGGGAATCGGAGAATCTTGGATTGCCCCTATCGCTTGCATCGATCGTATTATCCATTTCATCGTTGTTGCTAGTTTTTATACTCGTGAGTCAAATCTTTACGCAAGGTCACTTCTTGAAGTCTCCCGCGGTAGTTTGCTAACACGACCGATGTAAGCGAAAAGGGCCATCCGACAATTTCAGATTGCACTAGTCGCTTGCATCGGTTGTCTTCACTTATCTCGTCTCCTCTGCTTTATGCCTTGAGACATGCTCTTCTAATATTGAAATACCAAACCTTGGATTGGAATTTGCACCAAGTTCTCCACTCTCTCTTATATTACTTGGTAGTTTGCATTTGTACCATGATAATTTCTCTCGCGGTAGTTTGCTAACACGACCGATGTAAGCGATAAGGGCCATCCGACAATTTCAGATTGCCCTAGTCGCTTGCATCGGTCGTCTTCACTTATCTCGTCTCCTCTGCTTTATGCCTTAAGACATGCTCTTCTAATATTGAAATACCAAACCTTGGATTGGAATTTGCACCAACTTCTCCACACTCTCTTATATTACTTGTTATGTGTACCATGATAATTTCTCTTGCATTACTTGAGGACAGAAAAGTTGGATAGAATCAAATTATTTAGCTGAGACTAGTGTGCACCTTTGATAGACTATAATTATTAAATTGAAATTAGATATTCAATTCTAGATCTCTTCTTCATCTAGAATTAACTTATGCAAGTTCCTGTATAATTATTTCTTAGTCATCAATTCACTCCTGCAAAAAAAAATCAATGGAAATATGAAATTAAGGACCTAAAAAATATCTAAGACATTTAAAATTAATAATTTAATACACATTGTTTGTAACCATCCTGCCAAGAAAATTCAATGGAAGTATCAATAGAAGCTTCTATTAGATGAAGATACATTATGTAAGAATGTCAGGGTTAACTTGTTACAATCTTAAAGGTTGGAACTTAATCACCCTTGGTGGCAGGCAGCTTATGCAAGATAATGATTTCTCTGATCTAATGTTAACTATTGCATCATCAATTGAGAATCTACACTGAGATGATACCTCATCAAGGTATTCTAGAAGCTCCCTTACATTTCTGAGATTCCAATTTGCAGTGACAATTATTTTCCTTGATTGAAAATCTGGATGAATCAATACTTCTAACTCAAATTCTGGACAGCTCTCCTCTGAGTCCAAGGCTATCCAAAGTCCAAGCTTTTTTTTCCACCTTCTATAGTCATATCCTAGAACCAGAGATTGTCGACATATCTGATATGAGATTGAAAGAGAATTGGGACTAACTTTACATAAAATAATGTCACCTAGCTTTTGAACTTCTTTGCTATCCCATTCCCTACCTAAAACATCATCAATCTTTGAAATAGGGACTCTCCTATTCAACCACATTGTTTTTGTTTTCTGTAATAACATGTTTTTAAAGCATGCTACAAAGACATGAATAGGCAAAAACCATTGAATCTTTATCCTTCTCAAAATTCGGCCTACTGACATTGCCTTCTGGATGTCAAATTTAATTTTGCAGAGAAAACTTGAAACTGTTGAATGATCAGGAGCATCCCAATCTAATGAAGAGATGCAAGGACTAGGTACGTGTAAAAGAATTCCATAAGAACTCCTCCCTGACGGCACTTGATAATCTGCATAATGGACAAATAACTCTATGCTATTGAAGAATTGAACAGATTTCTCTGCATACATGAGTTCTGCATATTCCTTATGAAGAACTCTGAATGTTCCTGTTAAACATTCAACAGGTTGCCATTCCACAATATTGGAAGGAAAGATATCTGCAGTACAAAAACATATGTTTCATTATACAAAATCAACTGGAATGATAGAAGAGCATTGTCAAACTTCACTTACAGTACGAAGGGAATTGCAGATGATTTTCTAGAACAAGATCCTTAGCGGTGTACACATGCTGTACTCGTGCAAACCAACCACATCTCTTCAATTTGAAACTGAGAATACGTCCCTTCCAATGGTTTCTTGTGTTGTCTCTTTTGGCACGCTTGACTTTATGGGCACCTCTACAGCTAGGAAGCATAGTAACCCAGTCATTTACTTTCACGGAAAGAGGTTTCCACAAAGAATCCTCTCTTCTGTTGTAAACCTCACATGAAGTTACGCGATTGGAAGGACGATGAGAAGAAGAAGCCATTTGAACTTAGGAGAAGAAGAATGTTCAAAGCGAGAAACCGACGTTCACAAATTTTGGCAGTATTTATAGAAAAAAAGGCTTTGTACACGTGAAAACTTTTGATTTGATGTTAACCCTGTCGTTGAATGATCATGACATTTTGTGAACCCAAAAATATTTCGTATCTTCAAAAATCAATTCCTTCTTGGAAATTCGAGAATATGCTTTGTGTAGTGTGCAAAAGTATCTTTTTTTGCATCAAACCGAAAAATTGTACACTGAATACGAGACTCTTCATCACTTTAGCGGCGCTTTGAAAGAAAATTGTATTAAAAAAAGAAATTCTCCATACGGTTAAAAGAGACAGCAATGTTATATTCTTGTACATGTGGAAAGATGCTATTTGTCAATTTCCTTAATCTCTCATTAGCAAACAGCCCCTTTTCGGCCGTTTTTCGCCCTAATGAGTACATTACAAAGGATCTTGTTAGTGCTTTCTGCTTGACCATTGTCCTAAGGATGATATGATGCTAATTTCTTGTGAATCACCATAAAATCCTATAACAAAGATTCAATGACTTGGTTTAGAAAGTGAGTTCCTCAATCGCTCACTAATTCTATAGGCAATCCATATCTTATAAAGACATTTTCAGAATTTTGTAGTCGTGTGTGCATCATTGTTTTTTGTGGCCTTAGCCTCTACCCATCTGGTAAGATAATCCATTGCAACTATGATGTATTCAGCATGAGTACCTTTTTTAGGGGGGTTAATGGGTCCTACAAAGTCTATGACCCACTTGGAAAATGCATGTCCTCCCATCATGGGTTTCGGTGGCATTTCATCTCTGCGAGTAGGAAACTGAGTTCTCTAGCACACATCACATCACTTAACATAGGTATGTGCATCCATGTGAAGAGTGGCCCACCAAAATTTTGCAAATACTATGGCTTTGATTATCCTATCAAGGCCAAAATGACCTTCTACAAAATCTTGGTGTGCAGTCTCTAATACGCTCAAAGAATCGCTCTCATGAACACATTGTCTTAGATATCTGTCTCTTCCTCATTTGTATAGATTGTCTAAAACAAGTGAATAGTATTGAGCTTCCTGCTCTAGACTGTGTTGTCATGCTAAGGTCATTCCTTGAGGGAATGTTCTCGTCCTCAAGTACGTCTCTAAAGGTTCACTTCATTCTAGTGTGAGAGACATATGATATAATGTGGCATGTTCTAATGATGGTCTTTCACAATAGATAGGACATTCTCTACACAACTTGTAGATATCTACTTCCATAGAAGGCCAATATACTCCTAGTCTATGCATAGTCTGCAATGTACGATGTTTTGAATGATGTTGCTTTAATGCACTGACGTGTGCTAATTGCAACCAGTTCACGTATTCTGATTCATCTACACAACAAGCAAGAATTTTCTGATTATCCTGTTTATATATACTTCTTGCTATTATTTGCTATCTTTGTGACTTGGTAATCTCTCCTTCTTTGATCCTTATCATAGGAGTCTTGGATCCATATGTGAGAATAGGGACAATAGACTTAGCCATTATGGTACTATCTCAAGGTTAATTAGGTATGAGTCTGGTAATATATCCGCTATTCCTTGAGGAGCTTCTCCCGAGGTTAATCTTGAGAGATAGTCAGCTCTAAGGTGTGTCTTTCCCTTCTTGACTACTACTTCAGAGTCGTACTCCATGAGGAATAGAAACCATCATATTAATCATCTGGTATTACAAGGCTTATTGACTAAGTACAATAACGCTTGATGACCCATGAAGAACTTGAACTTATTTGCCAACAAGTAATGCCTAAATTTCTTTACTGGGTAAATCTTCCTAATCTTTCTCGTTTCGTACTGGTGTAGTTTCTTTCTGTTGCATTCAACTATCTGCTTGTGTAAGCTATGGGGAGATCTACATTACCTTCATTCGTAGGTTGTGCCAACACACATCCTATGGCATAGTTGGAAGCATCCACATGTACATGGAATGGCTTGCTCAAATTTGGGGTTGTTAATATTGGCGTTGAGCACAAGCATCGTTTCAGTTCATTTAATGAATTTTCACATTCATTCATCCATTCAAACTTGGTGAAAAGAGAGTATAGAGGCTTGGCTATGATTGCATACATGTGTATGAATTGTTTGTAATGACCACAATGACCCATGAAAGCCTGTACTTCTTTTAATTTTGCCTAGGTAGGTCAACAATTACTTTCACCTTTTTGTCGTCCGTAGAGGTTTCGTTCTTTGACACAATGTGTCCTAGAATTTTGTCTTGTGTGACCATGAAAACACACTTTTTTGGGTTCACACAAACTTGATATTATTGACATTGTTAAATACTTGCCTTAGTTTTGCGATATGAGTCAGCCTCATATTCAAATGAGTACATACATCATCGACATAAACTTCCAAATTCTTGCGTAAGAATTCCTTAAAAACATGACACATAAGTCATTAGAAAGTGGCGGGTGCATTTGTCAGCCCAAATGGCATCACAGAAATAGAAATGCAAATATGCCCCATTTTGTGGCAAAAGCTGTCTTGTGTGGATCTTTTGGAGCAATGGCTACTTGATTATAGCTTGACAAACCATCAAAAAAGCTATAAACTTGCTTGCTTGCAAATCTTTCCAATAAGTGTTCCGTGATAGGAAGAGGATAACTATCTCTAATCGTGGTGGCATTAACTTTTTTAAGATTAATACAAACACACACACAAATGTCCATTTTTCGTAGGCACAACCATAATGGGGGATACCCATTTTGTATGCTCAATTTTGTAAATGAATCCTGCTTCTATCAAACGATCTATTTCTTCTTTAATCTTAGCAGCATAGTTATCATTGTACATGTATGGCTTCTATTTTTTAGGTTTGACATCTGGAGTTATGGGGATTCTATTGGAGCATATATCTAGGTCTACTCCTTTCAAGTCTTTGTAACTCCAAGCAAATATATCTCGATATTCTCGCAATAAGGCAATTAACTCTTGTTCTTCTTCATTCATCAAAGCATGCCCTATGTATGTACATTTTTCTTCTTCTCCTTCTCTAGTAACTATGATATTTTTTGTTTTCTCTCGATTATGATATACTTCTCCAACATTAGCTTTCCTTTTAGGCATTCATACCATAATTTGTCTATCCTCTATTTCATACTTCTTAAAATTCTTGGGCACTTCCATGAGTGGTTCTTCCTCTTCTTCTATCTTAGGTGATTTCTTTCTCTTCTTTTGCATGCTCATTGTATCTTTCATAAGTGACTTGGGTTGTTCCATTTGAGTTTCCTTTTCTTCTTCAGGGGTTTAAGCTTCAACAAAATAAATATATTCCTCTTTTGTGGAACAGAAGGGTTCCATGATGATGGATTCTAGGTCCTCATCACTATTCTCGTCTTGTTCTTGGATCACTTCCATGCATTCTTCTAGGATGAAGTCTTCCTCAACAAGTTCAATCATACAAAGGGAAATTTTGTATCCATTGTCATCACAATGAGGGATCCATTGTTCTTCATTCACCACTATGTGCATCATCACTAAGATTTATACCCAACTATGAGGCTCAAATTACTCGTTTGGAAATACTATAGGTGCATATGTTGGGTCTTGAAGGGTTCGTGGATGTCATTTTGAACCTAAAGTCCTGGATTCTAATCTTTCTTCCTCTTGTTTGGTAACCTTACAAATCCATAGATGAGTATCCTCTTGCAACCATGAGGGGTATGATTCCAATGATTGCATTGGCTCTGTTTCTTTCTGTATCCTATGGATGGTGTTCCATTGTATTAGGGGTAAATCTCGATGGGAATAGTCCTTAAGGTTGAATTTAGTAGTCACTCCTAAATGTTGCAAGTACAAAGAATTAGTTCCCCAATCATGTACGATTTGCAACTAATGCATGAATGGTCATCCTAAAATAATCTCATAGGCATGATTTTTTCCAAAATCACAAATGGAAAAAGTATGTTCAAACTCCACACCATAAGTGGTGAGAGATATGCCTTCTAGTAAGCCAAATGGCTTTTCTATATGTCTGTCAGCCATTTGTAGCTTCATCCTGCTGGGTCTTTATGCTAGCTTACCCCAACGTTTCCATAAAGCAACGGTAGCAATGGCTACTCCATCTCCTGAATATAAGATGGCTTTGGTAGTGTAGCCTTGGTGGGTTATTGGAAGATATGTGTTACCTTCCTCTCCCTCACTCACATCTCCAATTAGTTCTATAGGTATCTCTGATAACTTCTTATGTGATCCTATCTGAGAGGGAGCAATAACAAACTTAGGGAATTGGTTTGCTATGTGCTTCCACAATTCTGGCTTAATCTTTAACAACTCCTCTAGAGTGAGATGGCACTTGACTTTGGTGTTCTTGATCACTTCTATGTTCCTAGGAATCATTGATTCTTCATTCCTTACTAGTATCATGGGTGCTCTTATGTTGATAGACTTTACTTCCCAAGGTTCTATGAACTGAGATAATTCTTGCGAAGAATTGGATTCAAAATCAGTGTGTTCACTCAATTTCCCTTCCTCTACATCATCATAGATAGAGGGGATGTCATGGGGAAATTGTTCTTGCAAGTAATCTATTCCTTGAATAGGAGGATGGGTTTTTTTCTCTCTTCTCCATTTCTCTTCTTGGATTTCTCTTAGAAATTTGTATGAATATTTATGTAGCGAAGATAGGTTGCCTTCAACCTCTGTGTTTGGCACTTGAGACAAGGATGGTGCATTCCTTTCTTGTGTCTCAGAATTAATAGGCTTCCTTTGAAGATTCTTTTCTCACTGCTATTGATCAAGTATTCTAACCTCTCTAGTAGTCCTTGAAAGTGTAATTCAGGTTTCTCCATGTTATTCCAATTACGATAGCAAGAGGCTTCGAACATAGCTTGTGCTAATTCTACCATCTTCATGCAAAGTTTAGTCCTCTCAATCTCTAAGTCTGCTCATGGATAGTTCTTACTCATTTCAGCTATCTAGGGTTCTTCTTTTAATCTCACATGATATGCACGAAACATCATGTCTAGGTTTTTTGGTATAGGTTTAGCTAAAATGGATTGTGATCTCTGAGCTAGGTTCTCTTGATTAGATTCTTGCAAAGTCAATTCTAGGATTTTGGCTCTAGATTCATTGACACTTCCTTCCAACTCAGTTATCTTTTTAATCCACTTCCTTTTAATTCTTTCTCTGGAATCTTTCCAAGATTTTTTTTTTTATTACTAGACTCTCCAACTTCACTAATTCGAGCTATTTTTTTAGGATTAAACTGTTGATTCTATAAGAGCATGCATGCTCTTGTTATAGCTTGGATAGGCATGTATGTAGGGTTGGATCCATCTAAGTTATGCACTTTTGAAGCATTAGTAGGGTTCTTTGGACAATCTTTAATGACATGCTCTTTACCACACTCGACACAAAAACCTTGTATGATATAGTATTGTGATTGTCCTGCCAAATGACCACCACCACAAGTGTAACAATGCTTGTTTGTTGTTAACCTAGGCATCTATTTGCTAGAGACTCCTAGTTTCTGGGTCACTTTTTCTACTAGGTCTTATATCGAGCTAGAAAGTTTAGAGGATGCTAGAGATGAACAATCTGAATCCTTATAAACCTTTGAAAGTTCCAACTCATCTTCTATGTTGTCCTCAATGTCTATACAAATTCTCACACATTGCTCTAGCATTCTGGGTTCCTTCAAGTATACATAGGAGCGTAATTTAGAGCTTAAGAGGCCATCTAAAAACAATGAAAACTGCTTGGCCTGTTAGGGTGACTCTTGCATCAGACATCTCTCAACATATTTTCTAAACCTATGTCCTGCAAGTCTGACTATCTCTTGAGGGGTCTATTTGAAGCTATGAATCAATGAAGAAGTATCATGTCTAATTCCGCTTTTAGAGAATTTGGTGATAATGACTCTAACAAGTGATGAATATCCCTACATTGACTTTGTTGCAATGGTTGGAAACAAGTTAAGGCTATGTTCTTTAACATTAGTCCAAATGCATTATATTGCGTAAACATGTATTCTACTTGCTCTGCTTGTAGAACTTGCTTAAATTCCGCAACATGGTCATAAGGATCTCCTATCCCATCAAAGTAGTTTTTCTTTGACTTTACTAATTGAGTGGGTCTTAGTACCCTAGGGTGTTCACGTGGACTAGGTAGAGGAAAATCATCCCTACCACCTTGTATCATGGGTTCCCTTTGTCTCTCCAATCTATCGGTATGCCTGGTTGGTCTATCTCTCCCTATGGGGTGAGTGAAGCTTACTTGTGGTTTCTCTTTGTTCTTTTCTTTTTGAGTGCCATGGTTTGAGGATGTCCCAGCACCTTGATGGCTAGTGTTTACATTTTCTCGTGATGGAGGGAATACTAACTCGCCTCTCTAGGTATAGACAAGTCTTGCATGGTCTGAAACTACAAATACTTGTTCTGAAGTATCATCGAGGTATACAACCTTGCTAGATGTATCTGGTTCTTTGAATTCATAAATCATGATGGAGTTTATCTCACTGGGTTGTTCCATTTAGTACCTCCAAAATGCTTCATCTATGTCTTTATTCAAGAACAGTTCTATGCTTCTATTGTCGTGAGGGATCCAATCTGGTTTTAATACTCTTGTAAGTACAGATTTCCCTCTAGGTGTCCTAGGTTCGTCTCCTAGTGGTTCTTTTCCTTGGGATCTTGCTTCCTTATCGAGGCTTACTATACCAAAATCATTGGTATGATTACGTTGAGTACTTATGATGTACAGTTATCTTTCTTTGTCTATGTATGTGTCTCTCTTGAATTTCACTACTGGATGATCCAATCCAATCGGTTGGTCTGGATTGTGCAATCGTACCTTTGATCTTCGCAAACCATCCTCATAGATGCGAGCACCTAAGTGGTTGGTTCATACATATTCTAATTGGGTTTTGTAGGGTCCTTTGGGTCTTTTCAAATATGCTATATTTAACCCTCCTTCTGGTCTTTCCATGCTGAAAGCCATTTTCGACTCATTGCTATTTGAGCTGAAGTCATAAGGATAACTATTCAATTGCTATGCCCACAAACGTGTAGTAGTTCTTACACTTGCTTCTGATGATCTAAGGCTTTGTCGATCTGACTTACCTTTATGCTTTCCCAATCTAAGGTTCATGAATTTACTTCTTGAATCACTCAATACACACTCTGATCATCAACGTTTCTTTGTTCTTAATTGCTTGTTTCATTTTTACTTCCTTTAAATTCTATTCTTGTCTCAATGTATACATCAGGAATCAACTTTTTGTTGTACTTTTAAGTTCTCATTCTGTCAAACTTAAGTTCCTTCCTTTAGGTTTTTGTATCACACAATCTTGTTTTAGTCTTGGACTTGAAAAAATTAAGTTTCTTGGACTTGATGCATTCCTATCGTCATCCTAATTTAATCCACAATGCTAAACATTTAGCCTAAGCTAATAATTGAGTGAGGGGGTTGAGTATTTTTCCAACCTTGAGTTAGCTTCTTTGATTGCTCTGTTGCCCAAGAAGTCGCACCTCCCAAGCTTTGCATTCTTCTCTTGCTTTGCTTTGATTTCCCTTGGATAGCTCTTGTTCGACCTTTCAAAATCCAATGCTTAGACCAATTCTTAAATTGATGATCAAGCACTTTGATATATACACCTTTAAGTGTTCCTTTTTCCTTTGGCCAAATTTCCCAAATGCACCCTTTCTTTTCTAGTCCCACAAATGGGTCAACCTTAAGTTGTCCTATCTAAAGAGCTTTGTAACGAGCTATAAAGCTCAAAAAACGGACTTTGAAGGACATGTTCAGGCCCTCAGAGTTAAAAATTGACAAACACATTTTTCTTCAAATATGAGCTAGGGGGTCTCCAATAAGCTTAATCACCCAAAAATTCACTCAAAATAGCCCAAAAAATAAAGCCCTAAATTTGTCATTCTAGGTGGACAATCATGATGGTCTAGGACCATCAAGATGGCTTAGTTGAACCGTTGTGATGGTGTTGTACAATTACGATGGTCGAATGGCACGAGGCATCGTGATGGTCTATCTAGTGAGCAATCACGATGGTGTGACTGCACTGCGATGATCAACGGTCAATGCAACCGTCTTGATGGTGTGAGCCCATCGTGGTGGACATGAGGTGCGATGGCTTGAGCCAATCGCGGTGGTCTAACTTTGAAGCATCACCATGGCGTACCTAGTATCATCACGATGGTCTCGTTTGACACGTAGCAAGTGGATCATTGCAATGACATGGACCAATCGTGATGGCATGGGGTCAACAGGATCATCGTGATGGTTGTTGGCTATTGCAATGGTTCAAGTGAACTGTCACGATGGTGTGAGATTGTCGTGATGGTCCGATCGAGCCATCACGATGGCATGAGCCAATCACGATGGCGTGTGTAGCTCAGTGGTGAGTAGCACCTCCTTTAATGTCATTCTGAGAAGACATGAGGATGGTATGAAGACCTCGAACAAGTGATGGCACAAGTGTGTGGTGAGAAGCACACAAACATGCACACACACACAAGCACACACAAGGCAACAACAAAGGGAGAAACAATGGAGTTCCTAAGGTTACTCAAAAAAGTCCATATACAAGCTCAAATCACTAACAAGCTAACCCCAAAAATGAGCTCTCTAGCTCTTTTTATAGTTTTTGACTATATTTGGTCTTGTCTAGACCTAGTGTCCAGCTTAGTCAAGAATTAGGTTCCTAAGCTATTTTGGAGGATCAAATGAGCTCTAAAAATTATGAAAATTGATACTTAAATACTTTTAGTACTCCTCAAGCTCGAAGACTCTTTGGATTGAACAAAATGGAGTTGAATCTACCAAGAATGGTATTTACAATGTCCATGTAGATGAAAATCACTGTCAAAAAGAGATTAGGTTGGAAAAAACAGGATGGCCTACTTACCAAATCTTTCTTGATTGCTTTGCCTACTTGTTCCTTCTCTTTGCTCTAAATCCCTTCATTGGCTTCCCTATCGTGTATGTCTTTGAGTGCCCTGACTGCTACCAACACCCCCCCTCTCTCGCATCTATCCTCTTTGATAGACCCTTGCTGGGTTGAACATTTGACATAGTACTTGAGGATATCGGTAGGCAAGTGATGCTCTTATAGCCTCAGTCCTTTGGCTAAATATGTGAGAAAGGAATCCCAATTGACTGGCCCTGGAACATCCGGATGTGGCAGATGCAACTGATCAAAATATAAAGTCCTCTCCACAACAAGAAGTTGGAGGAGATGTGAGGGTCTGGGCATGAATATTTCTGAATGGTACTCCCAGAACCCTGTAATGAACATCTCCTCAAAGGTCTGTAGTAATATGATGGGAGGTACTTGATCCTTGCATGCCATGCATAGATCACGTTAATGGAGGGGGTTGTACTCATGTCATAGACTAAATCTAGATTGCCTGCATTGAAACCGACTACCGAGAAATGGGGATCTTGGCTGTTCTTGAAAGTTTTGAAAGTGACCAGCATCAATTCAAATATCTTCATACACATCTGTGCCATCACATTAGGTGTGTTTCATAGTTTAACAACCCACTGTCAGATGGTGAATATCATATATGCTACTATATCCGGTCCCCATTGTGGTGCTAGGTACACGTAGTTGAGCCATTTCTCACAACCATTTACATCCTTAACCATGATGGCCAATTTTGGCTATGTGCATCTTCTAAGTACTAGGATGTAACATGGGTTGTATTTGATGAAGAGTGGCATATTGTTCCATATACAAACCATTTTTTGATATGTTTCTAGAAGACAAAGCCTCCAAGTGGGTTGGAAGATGGACCCATGTGTGGTGCTCTCATGTATGCCATCTGGACCAAATTGAGTGGCAAACATTGGGACCTTGCTGGTATGTCATTGATTTTATGCATTTTAACCTACTAGTAGCATGCAATATGCCACACATTGATCATCATTTGTGTTTATCCATCAATGATGGGACATGAGTCGAAAGTATTCTAACTTTATAATGGTCTCCTCAATTTTAGACATTGATTGAGTTTTCACCACTACTCTTTCATCATGTGTATTGGCCATTTTTTCGAGGTTCTACAACCATTTTGGAGCTTCGACGTCCAGTGTGTCCAACTCTTTAGCTATTTGTTGGCCACCCGGCATAGGCATAGGAACATAAGATTCCTCATATGACTCTTTTACTTTGATGGTACCAATTCTTCCAGTTTTGGTTCTATGATAGGGGAGGGTTGTCTTTTATATTGAAGATATTTACTTTGCAATTTGGAAACCTCTTCTTTGAGTGCTTGCACCTCTGTAGTAGTGGATATAGAATCTGTGACCTTCGTTTGTTCTTCTTGTGTGTTGAGCTATTGATGGAAGGTGTCCCGTTCTTTTTCCAAATTGTCATGGGCTTCAAGTAGATCAGCATATGATTCTAGGATGGTTTTCATTGTACCCAAAGGAACAACTTTAAAAGTTTCTAGATCTATCTCGTGAGGAGAGCCTTCCATCGCTACCTCCAGATTCTCTTTGTTTTGCTTTTGAAGTCATTTGTTCTCTTCTAGAGTAGTGGCCATATGTTTCTATAGTAAGGTCAGATTACAATGGACTTTGATATTATCATACTAATAAAGTTCAACTAAAGCTTCTAGTTTTTTAACATCCAAAGAATCTGATTGTTGAGGAGCATCCAATAAGGTTTGATGGGTGTGCTCTAGCATAGTATAACATTGGGTGAGTTCTACCATCTCTTCTTCTAGGTTTTTCAGCCGCTTTTGTAGTTGTTGTTGGTCCACAAATAGAATGTGATGATGATCATCTAAGCTATGATATTCATTCTGCAACTAATATATACATTGATGTAATGTAAAAGAAATATTATTTACATTTAGGGATGCTAGGAAAGAGGGGGATGCAGGGGGAATGAGGAAGGGGGTAGGGGTCATGAATGAAGTGGAAATAATAGGTGATCTGGGTGAAGGGGGAATGGGAGATGGTGGTAATGTGGGGGGAGGGAGTGGTGCCATGGATGGTGATGTTTCCATGCTATCAAAAGTCCGTGTTACTGTGTAAATGGGGATGGTAGGTGCATGGATATGATATTGGTGAATAGTGTTGTGAACGTAGGTGTGGAAGCCCGTCTAAGGTGGATGCCTTGGGGAAGGGGAATTCATATAACATCAGAACTAACACTATAACTCAGATGCAATACTAATGATGAGAGGGTTTTGACAACATGTTGAGCAATGGTGGAGATTATGGTAGTGGTGTCATGAGGAGAGGTTTGTCGTGCAGTGAGAGGTGAGGGGGGTGGGTTTGGGGATGAGGGTCTAGAGTGTGGTGACAATAGTGTATCATGGTATTCTTCTCTCTGTGTAGTGTCTACTGGTGCCGATACATCTATATGAATTTCCTTCCCGGATCGAATGGGGTGGGTAGGAAGTTGTTGTTGAAAGCGATGAATGTGAGCCATGGCTGAGTGAATGGCTTCATCAAGACCAAGTGCATCCACGTGCAAGTTCAAGGACTCGATGAACTATTCATCTACCCCTTCTTCTCTTAACATTTGACTTATCAGTAATTTCCCTATTTCTAAGGACGATTTGTGATGTTCCTGGACTCTCTTCATCATCTAGTACAATCTTTTGATCTATGCCATGTAGGCTGGTGCATCCCCTAGCTCTGTAATTTCCTCCTACTCTTGGTCATGCTCTTTGTTAGACTCCTCTTCATTGGTCTCTTCTCTATCTTCGTTCACTTCTACTACTTTGGGTTGAGTAGGGGCTGTAGTCTCTGTAGTCGCTTGCGGTCCTCAGGTATGGTCTTCCTCAGTCTCAAGATTCGCCTCATTGATCATTCTGGAAAGATAAGGTTTTGTTCCTTGACACTATGCATGGGTAATTGAATCATGAATGGACGAACATGCCTTTGTTGAGGTGGTGTTACATTTGGTGTGAGGGTGGCACCCCTTGCCTATGCACATGGTATTTGAACTGATCCTCTCATTTTCTTTGATGGTGGGCCTACCGTTGATGCCTATCTCTGGAACTCTTGGACTTTGGACCATATCAATGCTCTCTGAATGGGTACATCATAAGCCAAACACCTGTAAATGATTCATGTAAGCGCATAACATCCGTGAAGTACATTCTTTTGTTTTTTGTTCCACGATTGATGTTCTAGGTGAATTTGATCAATAATCCAATGGGGCATATTGATGGTGAGGTTTTCGGTTTCTGCCAAATACAAACTAAACCAAATTCTCTTTGGTGGCATGGTAAAGCATTCTTGAGCAGGGAAGGCAAAAGGCTACATGATTGTGCATAAACTAGAAAGGAATGGTCGGAGTCATGGCCACCATATCCTTTAGTTTGTTGAGGTCATTGGGCTTCATTCGTCTAGGAATCAAGGTCTCCTTTTTTGTTGGAATGTGCATGACCTTCATGTCCATGGACTCCCATAGTAAGTTGATGGTCAACTTAAACCTTTTTAGTTCATGGCCTTGTGTTAATGCGGGAAGCACAAAGGTATTGTCCGAAAATTAGGTTTGGGCAACATTACTCTAAAGTAGCTATCCAAGCTAGATTTAGTCCATAGTGATCTCATAACTTCTACATTTTGGTACTTTTCAAACTCACGAGCAAAGAAGTAATATCTTTGCCACTTGACATTGAATTCTAACTTAGCTTTCTAGAAGTAGGTACCCTCTCCTAGTGATTCTATAGTGTCACTAAACCAATGGGTATGTTTACCGACCTGTGAGGTGTGCCCCTATGGAGGGTCCTGAATTGGAAGTACATGAACCACCCTGAGTTCTTGAGGTCTCTCTATCAACTCTGTCTCAAGGGGAAGAGTTTCAATGTTGACTATTTGGGTGCTTGATCCCACTTGGGAGCTCATTCCTACAACCTCTGCCATGTTGAGGAAATCGGTCGCCAGTTCGGTGAGAATATATAAATGAATGTTAACATTGCAATGGACACAAAGTGATCCTCTGTCCTCGTTACAACATTAACCTGATAAGTTGTGATGTGGTTAGTGGGTTAGTTAGTGCGCGTGTGATCATGAGTGTGATGTGTGGTTAGAGGATGATGGGTTCCTAGGTGCTATTTGGAGTGGTGTAATGGAGTATGGATACATTTAGTTTGTGGGGTGGGTTCACACAATGGGGTCAGGGGGTTTATTACAAGAATTGAGTTGCCAAACGTAATGTGTGACTATACATTTTGATTTCATGGGGACTTTAGAAGGTTCTCGAAGAGTGTGTACTTGGCAATAAGTCTTTTTAGGTACCCATTTACTAGTGATCTTCCTTATTCGTATGGATGGATATGTGACTATGTGTGCCAAACAATTATGGGTATCGGCAATTTGAGTGTGTGAACACTAATTCAGAGTGCGTGGTTTTCATAAGGGTATTTGAGCCCACAAACAAGCCTTAGGCACTCAAATTTCTCTTAATTGTGGGTTGGCCTTCATCAAATTCTTGGGTACCCAAATAGACCTTAATTTTGTAGATGAATCTTTGAGAGACTTCTTATTAGTGTCCTATTGTTGATCACTAGTACGATGTTTCACCAATGTCTCTATTTTAATGTGATTTTGACTTCCCTAGACATGAAGAAGTCCACTTCTTAGGTTTAGATTGACTACATGATCGTAGATCCAATCTTGACCCAAGACAAGAGGAGTGAGGTCCTTGTCTTGACACACTAGCACTTTAATTGTCATGAGAATATCTTGAATGTAGAGGGGGAGTTCCACGTCACCCATGCAAGGGGTTTCCACACCTCCCAATCCTATGAGGTATGCTTCTATAGGATTGACACTTAATTTAAATTCTTAATAGTAGGAAAGTCTAACTGCACTAGTGGCTGCACCTGAGTCAATCAAGACCCGTACAATCCTTGCACTATTTTGTGTCCTATCTCTAAGGTCACAAAAGGATGTCGGTCACTTATTCTATGGGAACTTACCCCTGAGACTTCACACATGGTGTAGCTCAAGCATAAGCACCACCTCCTTTACTTGTCAATCCGCGGAGACGTGAGGACCGGTATGAAGACCACGAGCAAATGAAGGCACAAGTGCGTGAGTGAAAGCACACAATCATGCACACACATACACACACATGCGCACCAAGTAAGATCAAAGAGAGGAACAATGGAAAGCTTCAATTGCAAATGAGTTCTCTTACAAAAGCTCTATTCTCTAACAAGCTAACCCCAAAAATGAGCTCTCTAGCTCTTTTTATAGTTTTTTGACTAGTTTTGGCCCTGTCCAGACCTAGTGTCCGGCCTAGTTAAAAATTAGGTTCCAGGGCTTATTTGAGGGCTCAAACGGAGTCTAAAAATTATGAAAATCGGTAGGATGATAGTTCTAATACTCCTCAAGCTCAAGGACTCCTCGGCTTGAACAAAATGGAGTTATAAAAATAGATAATGGTATTTACAATGGTTTTTAGTGATGAAAATCACTATTTTTGTAGGGGATTCTTCTGACAATTTGACATACACTTCTTGGAGCTCCCTACTTGCTCCCTTTCCTTGTGTGTCCACCTTTTGATGTGCTTCCATGCTTTGACCTTGACTTTGACCTTCAACACTCCCCCCCTCTCGAGTCTGTCGTCCCTGACAGACCTTTGTTGTAGTGGTTGTTCCAAGGAGTGCCTTGAGAGGGAGTGTCCCTTCTGTATGAACAAAAGTCGTCTGACTTTCAGATGTGTCTGGTTCTTCATCTATCACTGCGAGTCTTTGCAAGTTGTAGTCTCTTGGTATGTGCTTCTTCCTTGGATTCCAGCATGACTGTGTCGTTGTGAGTCTCCATTGATGTTTTCTAGATCTTCCACAGTTGATGTTCATAGTAGTCATGCCAAGTACTCATAACCCATATTGAGTGATGGGTAAGTGTGTTCGTGCATGGGTTGAGGAAAATATGTGCCTTGCGCACGGCCTTGTAATGTAGCCCTATGAATGCTTACTTGGAAAATGCATTGGAAGAAGTATGGTGCAAAAATTGGGGGTCTTGAGCTAAGTGCTCACGGGTATGCCGACGAAGAGGTTTCCTAAGCTACCATGGTTATGATGTTTCGAAGGTAAAGATACTTACCATGGAGAAGGTCGATCGATGTTATCTCTTCGTGTTGTACACTCGGCCTTTGGGATGGAACATTGTTGATGAAAGTCCATGTTGATGGTCCACTTATGAGATCTTTTGAGTGGTTGATCCTGTCATAAGCAGGAGTCTTCTCATCTAGTATACATACAAAGATTTGCAGGGTACCAGAGCTACCCCGTGCAGATATCTCCCTGGATGCTCTTGTACATGCAATAGTTATGCATCATTCAAGTTGCAGACCTTCAAGCTCTTCACTCCTACCATAGTAAGAGGAAACCATAGTTGTGGATGCCATGCTCATGCCAAGTTCTTGACATCTATGAGATAAGGCGGCAATTATATCATCTGCTAGCCAAGACACACTTCTATCCAAATTGATAAATGCCCAGTAATCCACAGTTCCACCTTTAACCAAGCATGACTCATTCATGTTTCATGAGCCAAACCTAGGAACGTGTTTCCTTTTTTTTTATTTATTTTTTATTTTTTTTTTTAAGGAAAAAGATATCACAAAATAAGAACACAAAAGTTAGTATCAATAGAAATATTTGACATATGTCACTGTGCTCTTGTGCTTGGGATTCTCAAGTGTGTCTATGCACTGCCGTGTAATGTGGCCCTATATTAATGCATACTTTGGAAATGCATGACTTGAATGGTGCAAAAGACAAGGTTGTGCAAGGAGCACATGGTTGTCGCTCGTTCGAGGCTTTCAATGTTATTTGTGGAGGTTGATGCCGACCTTGGTGGAGGTATCCTTATCCATTGAGTCTCGAACCGATGTAATCCTCCTTACTGGAGTCCATTTTAGAACATCATTTGGCACTGTAGAGGTCACTTCAGGTGTCTTCCTCTTTGGATGCTTTCTGAACTGTGGTATCCAGTGTGGTTGGCGCTTTGGTTTGGTGGAGGCTACTTGTACTTTTGGCTTCCAAACCCATATCCTTTTTGCATGTCTTCCTGCTAATGTTGAAGCGCTGATTTGATCTTCCTTTGGTCTCTGTACGTGGTTCTTACCCTTTTCTCTTTTTGGCTTCTTGGTTGAGACCTTTCGCATGTGGGAGAACATAGGTTGTTGTGGATGTAGGAGCTTCTTAGGTACCCACACCTGTAATTGCCCTTGTTGAGCTGCAGCTAACTTCTTAGGCACCCAAACTTGTTGGATACCTTGTGATTGAGCTTGTCCGAGCTGCTTCCTTCGTCTTCTGGCCTGGTTGGCTTGCCTGGATGGAATTTGTGGGGGCAAGGCAGGTGGTTGCTCTCCTTTGCGTACCCATATCTGCTTCATGCTCGGAACTGCTTTCTTATCGAATGGTGTCTTTCTATTTGATGTAGCAGTTTTCATGAACGGTTGTGTTTGATTGTGTGGTGGACTCATTACTGTGGCTACTTGATTCTTTGGAGAAGAAGAAAGATCCACCCGCCTTCGAACCTGGTCTTCCACGATTGACTCCTTCTGCATCATAGAGCTTTTGACACATACAACATCTTCTTTCATATGATTAGTCTTGGAAGAACTAAGAGAGTGTGTGGTGCCATGATCTAGGAGCATGCAGTTCTCTAATTCTAATGTAATGCATTGTTCATGAACCCAAACTTGAAGAATTTGACTTCTTAGGTTTAAGTTAACTGCATGGTCATAGATCCAATCTTGACCCAAGACAAGTGGTTCTGTAAGGTTCTCATCTTGACATACTAGCGCTCTGACTTTCAATGGAACATCTTGAAGGTAGATGGGAAGTTCCACCTCGCCCAAACAAGGGGTTTCCACACCTCCCATTCCTATGAGATAAGCTTCTATGGGATTGATGTTCAACTGCAAGTCTTGGCAGTATGAAAGTCTAACTGCACTACTTGCTGCACCTGAGTCAATCAATGCCTTTACCGTCCTTGCACCCTTCCCTTGTCCTATATCTATGGTCACAAAGGGTCTTCGGTCAATGACTTGAGAAGTTGCTATGCCTGACTTTTGGCACATATCCATGTGATATTTTGGGGCTTTTGAGTTGACATCTAGGCCTAATTGCCTTAACTTATTTCGCCTAATATGCTCTCGAGCCTCTGCCTGTGCTTCTTCTCTCACTCTTAACTCTTCTTCTTTTTGTTTCTTAGCAGTGTTGAGTCTCATTAGCATGTCCTATGTAAGAGGTTCTTGATATAACTTGACTCTACAACCACTAATATAGTTTGGCAAGATATCACCTTCTAACGTAGCCAATTGAACCGCGCCGCTAGTGGAAATTCTGTTAATGATCATGGGTCCATATCCTCGTTTTTCCAACTTACAGGCATGTTGTTTTAGTGTGTAAACCAACACTAGATCTCCCTCTTTCAGTCCCTTATCCTTAATGTGTGCATCGAAGTATGCCTTTTGCCTTTTCTTTGCAGCGTAGATGCCTGCAGCCGCTCGTAGCCTTGTCTCACCTAAGCGTTCTAGATCAAAGATCCTAGATGACAATTCATGTCCATTCCACTCATGCTCTTGTGCTACTTTTAAAGCAGGGATTAAGAAATCCAGTGGTAGCACCGCATTCTGTCCAAAGACCATCTGAAATGGGGTGGCATTGAGTACCGTTTTGTAGGCAACTCGGTAAGCCCAAACAGCATGATGAAGTTGTTTGTCCCAATCAGAGCGTTTATTATTTACCAATTTTGTCAATACGTTACAAAGGATCTTATCGGTACTCTCGGCTTGTCCGTTAGCTTGTGGGTGATAAGGGGCAGACTTTTTATGTATCACCAAGAATTCTTGGAGAAGATTTTCAATGACCTCATTCAAGAAGTGTGTGCCTCTATCACTCACTAACTCTATTGGTAGCCCATATCTCGTGAACACATTCTCGAATAAGAACTTAGCCGTCGTCTGAGCATCATTCTTTGTTGTGGCTTTCACTTCTACCCACTTTGTAAGGTAATCTATGGCTACAATAATATACTCTGCATGGGAGTTTCTAGCAAGGGGGTTAATAGGACCTATGAAGTCTATGCCCCACTTCGAAAATGCACGCCCTCCCATCATTGGCCTCAAAGGCATCTCGTATTTTCTAGCTGGATATTGTGCACGTTGGCATGTGTCACATTTCTTCACATAGGTATGTGCATCCATCTGAAGAGTGGGCCACCAAAGTCCTGAGAATAGAATGGTCTTGATCACTCGGTCAGGACCAAAATGTCCACCTGCAACACCACTGTGTGCCATCTCTAAGACCTTTAAATAGTCTGATTCATGAACGCACAGTCTTAAGTAACCATCTTTGCCTCTTCGGTATAGGTTCTCTCCTACTAAGGCATAGCCTTGAGCCTCTTGCTCCATGCTTCGTCTTCTTGCTAGACTGGCCTCTTTGGGTAATCTTCTCGATCTCATAAACTCTACCAATGGAGCACTCCAATCTGGAATTAATGATACTTGATAAAGGGTCGCATGTTCCACTGGTGGTCTCTCGCTACACATTGGAAAATTCTTGATCCACTCATGTATTGCTTTGTCCATGCTAGGCCAATACACTCCTAAACATTTCAAATTCTGCAATGTTCGTTGTTTAGAATAGTGATTTCCTAGCAATCCTTCATGAGCTTGTTGCAACCAACTACTATGTTCATCGTCCTCAACACAACAAGCTAATACACCCTGAGTGACTTGTTTGTACATGCTTCCTGCTAATATGTGATATTTTTGTGATTTTACAATTTCTTCTTGTGATGTTTTCACATTCTTATTTGTAGGGCCGAAGGTTAAGACAGGTACCAACTTATTTGCCCATTTAGGAACAACTTCTAAATTGAACAAATAAGCATCGGGTAGTTCGTCAGACACCCCTTGCGGTGACTCTCCTGAAGTGATGTGAGAAAGGTGATCTGCCCGAAGGTGGGTTCTACCTTTCCTGACAACAACTTCAAAGTCATACTCCATTAGTAAGAGGAACCATCTTACTAAGCGTCCAGTATTGCAAGGTTTATTGACCAAGTATAACAAAGCTTCATGATCAGTGAAAAACTTGAACTTGTTGGCCAATAAATAGTGTCTAAACTTCTTCACAGCATATACCATGCCTAACCCTTCTCGCTCGGTTGTGGTATAATTTCTTTCGGCTGGGTTTAGTTGTCTACTAGCATATGCTATGGGCAAATCTAAATTCCCTTCACATGTGGGTTGTGCTATGTTGGAAGCAGCCAGAGGCACAGACGACACGGAAGCATGTAACGACAAAGCAAGGAGCCAGTCGTATCATTTTTCAAATAATTATGTTTTCAAATACTTTCCAAAAACCTCCAACAGTGATTTTTATCACTATTGTAACATATGTAACATAGAAAACCCCATTTTGTAATCCATAGCTCCATTTTGTGCAAGCCGAGGAGTCCTCGAGCTTGAGGAGCTCAGGTAGAATGCGCGTACCAATTTTCGTTATTTTTAGACATCGTTTACCCTTCCAAATAGCATCTAGGACCTAATTTTTAACTATGCCGGTCACTAGATGTGAAACCGGTCAAAACTAGTCTAGAAACTATAAAAAGAGCTAGAGAGCTCATTTTTGAGGTTAGCTTGTTGGAGTTTAGATTTCTTTTGAGCTTGTAATAGTGTTCTTGAGTAATATAGTTGATTTCTCACCTTCCATTGTGTTTTGTTTGTCTCTTCGTAGTGTGTGTGTATGTGTGTGTGCATTTCTATGCTTCTCACCTTCACTCTCACTTCATCTCACATTCACAATCTTCATATCACTCCTATCTCTTCCGCGGATTGACAATTAAGGAGGTGAAGCTTCTTAACGTGGTACTTACCATTGTGCTAGAGCAACACCAAATTTGGCGCCGTTGCCGGGGATCGAGTCTAGGACGAATGTGTGATGGTAAGAGTATAGCAAGAAGTGGCGTTGGAAGGTAAAAATTTCAGTTTTTGTTGTTGTTTTTACTTAGTTTTTAGTGTTTTTCACCTCCCCCACACTCCATCTTCATCACCGCATCATCATCTTCATCTCCAAAAAAATCAGAAAATTCACTATATCCCCCCATTCTCCTCATTTCCCCTCATTTGTGCATGCGAGAGAGTGAGAGAGAGCTTTTGTGCTTGTGTGTACTTTTGTTTTCTTGAGTTTTCTTGCAGGTACAGAGCTCCAGTGCATCAGGAAGGCTGCAAAAAGGTAAAAACTTCAGTTTCTGTCAGAAATTTCCGTCTGTGTCAGACCATCGCGATGGTCTGCAAAGTTCGGAATTTGGAGAAGGCGACCACACCAGCGTGAAGAGCACACCTGCGCCTACAGGAATCCATAACTACATTCACAAAATTTGCATTTTGGTGGACCATCGCGACGGTCTTTGACCATCGCGATTGTGTCACACCATCGCGATTGGCTCACGCCATCGCGACGGCTTGGCCGGACCATCGCGACGGCTTGGCCGGACCATCGTGACGGTCTCTGACCATCGCGATTGTGTCACGCCATCGCGATTGGCTCACGCCATCACGCCGACGGTGCCACGTGGCAATCTAGACCATCGCGACGGTTCATTTTTCGGACCATCGCGACGACACCCTCACACCATCGCGACACTTCAAAAATTCAGACCATCGCGATTGGCTCACGCCATCGCGCTCAGACCATCGCGACGGTTCACTTTGGACCATCGCGATTGTGCACGTTGACCGTTGACTGACGCCATCGCGATTGTCCAATTTCACGCCATCGCGATTGTCCATTTTCGCGCCATCGCGACGGTGCACTTCAGACCATCGCGACTGTTCGCATTCACGCCATCGCGATTGTCCAATTTCACGCCATCGCGATTGTCCAATTTCACGCCATCGCGATGGTGCACCCTCACGCCATCGCGACGGTCCTAGACCATCGCGATCATCTCAGACCATCGCGATTGTGCACCCCCATCGCAAATTTTAGGGTTTCATTTTTTGGCCAATTTTGGGGCTATTTTTGGGAAATTTTTGGGTGATTATACTCATAGGAGACCCCTTAGCTCATATTTGGAGAAACATCGGTTTGTCAGTTTTTACCCCCCAGGGCCTGAACGGTCATAACTTTTTCATCCGAAATCCGTTTTTTGAGCTTAATAGCTCATTAGAAAGCTATTTTGAGGTTGACCTAGTTTGGGACTAGAAAGCCAGGGGGCAAGCATTAAAAAGTTGGGCAAAAGGGAAGGGAATTAAAAGGTGTATATACTCAAGTGCTTGATCATCCAACTCTGAATTGGTCTAATATTGAATTTTTCCAGGTCTAGCAAGGGCAATCAAAGACAACCAAAGCAAGGCAGTGAAGGGCATAAAGCTTGGGAAGCGCGGCTTCTTAGGCATCAGAGCAACCAGAAAAGCTGACTCGAGGTTGGAAGATTACTCAACCCCCTCAATCAATTCTTAGCTTAGGATAAACGGTAGCATTGTGGATTAACGACGATAGGAACGCCTCAAGTTCAAGAGAATTAAGTTTATCAAGTTCAAGACTAAAGTAAAGGTGTGTGTGACGAAAACCTAAAGGAAAGAACCTAAGTCTGACGGAACAAGAACTCAAAATTATAACGGAAAGTCGAATTCCTGACGCATACATTAAGACAAGAATCTAAAGAAAACTAAAAAGAATCAAGACAGTAATAACAAAGAATCATTGACGATCTGAGTGTGTACTAAGTGTGCAAGGAACAAAATTAATGAACCTTAGATCGGGCAAACATATAGGTAAGTCAGACCGGCGAAGCCTTAGATCATCAGAGGCAAGTGTAAGAACTACTGCACGATCGTGGGCTCAACAATTGAACACTAGTTATCCCTATGAGAGCTCAGATACTAGTGAATCAGAAATGGCATTTAGCACAGACAGACCAGAAGGAGGGTCGAATGTAGCCTATTTAGAAAAACCTGAAGGACCCTATAGAACACAACTAGAGTTTCTCCGAACCAACCGATTAGGTGCTCGCATCTATGAGGATGGTTTGCGAAGGCAAGTGGTGCAAATGCACAACCCTGATCAACCCATTGGATTGGAACGTCCAGTGGTGAAATTCGAGAGAGACGCGTACATAGACAAGGAAGGAACAATGTACATATTAAGTACGCAGCCAAACAATACCGACGACGAGTTTGGCGTGATTCAGCCAGAGACGGAAACTAAATCTCAAGGAAAAGAACCATTAGAAGAGCCTAGAACACCTAGAGGGAAATTTGTACTGACACGAGTACTAATCCCAGAATGGATCCCTCAGGACAACAGAAGCATAGAGTTGTTTGTAAATAAAGAAACCGATGAAGCCTTTTGGAGATACAAGACCGAAATACTTAGTGAAGTAGGAATCATCACTATATACGAGTTCAAGGACCCAGATACACCTGGAAAGGTTGTATACCTGGATGAGACTTCAGAAAGAGTCTTTGTGGTGCCTGACCGCGCTAAAAACACATACACATGGAGAGGTGAATTGGTATTCCCTCCATCTAGAACAAACATGAATACAAGTCAACAAGGGGCAGGAACATCCTCGGCCCATGGAAATCAAAGAGAGGGAAATAAAGAGAGACCGGAAGTAAGCTTCACTCATCCCATAGGGAGAGATAGAACAACCACGAACACTAATAGAGCGGATAGACAAAGAGATCATGGAGTACTAGGTGGTAGAGATGATTTTCCTCTACCTAGACCACGCGAACACGCAAGAACATTGAGACCCACACAGTAAGTAAAATCAATGAAGAATTATTTTGATGGGACAGGAGATTCCTATGACCACGTCACAGAATTCAAGCAAGTGCTAAGAGCCGAACAAGTTGAAGACATGTTCACGCAATACAACGCATTTGGACTAACGTTAAAGAATACCGCTTTAACTTGGTTCCAACCTTTGCAACAAAGGCAATTTAGAGACATCCATCACTTTTTAGAGTCATTCATCACTGAATTCTCTAAAAGTGGGATTAGACATGATACGTCTTCGTTGATTCATAGCTTCAAACAGACCCCTCAGGAAACCGTAAGACTGGCAGGACGTAGGTTTAGACAATATGTTGAACGATGTCCAATGCAAGAGCTACCCTCACAAGCCAAGCAAGTGTCATTGTTTTTAGATGGCTTGTTGAGCTCTAAACTACGCTCCTATGTGTACCTAAAAGAACCCAGAACGCTAGAGCAATGTGTAAGAATTTGTATAGACATTGAGGACAACTTAGGAGACGAGTTGGAACTCTCAAAGGTCTATAAGGACTCAGACTGTTCATCTCTAGCATCCACAAAATTGTCTAGCTCAATAGAAGACCTAGCAGAAAAAGTGGCCCAGAAATTAGGAGTTTCTAGTAAACCTAGGGTGCTAACAAACAAGCGTTGTTACAGCTGTGGTGGTGACCATATGGCAAATGTGTGTCCCAATGCACCACAACCTCAAGCCAACCCTAGTGGCCAATACTGTACAATTGAGAGAAGATACACAAATCATACGGCTCAGGACTGCCCGTACAACAAACAAACCGTGAGACAGAACTACCTGCAAGCATACCCGCAGCCAGGTAGGTATCAAGGCCAATACAATGCTCAGCCCTATTACTATAGGCCTCCTCAGAACTACCCATACCAGGCTCAACAGAGACCTCAACCTGTCTTAGCTCAACAGCCACACCCACCAGCGAATGTCATCTCAGTCAAATACGCTGCTGTAGAAGAGAACCTAAGTAGGGCTTTAGTGCCTTCTTCACCTTTGATCACAGAGAGTGACCCACACTCAAACAGTTTTGACTCTACGCATGTTGATAGTCCACCCGCTTATTACACAGAGTCACCAGAACACGTGGAGACATATCATTACGATAGTCCACCAGTGGAACCTAGTTGGGAGCCAGACTATGCTAATGTGATGTACACAAACCCAAATCCACGGCCCCAATTGAGACAACAAAGACCACAGGGCCCTAGAGGACCATGCTTTAGGTGCCAAGGAGATCATTTCATAAAGGATTGTCCACATCTCCCGATAGCAGGACAATCACAGTACTATAACATACAAGGCTTTTGTGCCGATTGTGGCAAAGAGCACATAATCAAAGATTGTCCTAAGAATCCAGTTAACGCTTCGAATGTGACACCGATCAATGTGATAGGTATTGTAAATAACGCAGATGGATCCAACCCTACATACGTGCCTATCCAAGCTATAACAAGAGCCCAGGCGCTCTTACAAAACCAAAAGCTTAATCAGGAGAAAGTAGTCGGAAGTAGTGAAGTTGCAGAATCTAGTAGTAAAAAGACGAAATCTTGGAAAGATTCTAGAGAAAGGATAAAGAGAAAATGGAGTAAAAAGATAAGTGAGTTGGAAGGAAGTTTGAAGGAATCTAGAGCCAAAATCCAAGAATTGACTTCACAGGAATTGAATCAAGAGAATCCAGCTCAGAAATCAGGATCAGTTTTAGCGGAATCCATACCATAAAATCTAGACATGATGTTTCGTGCATATCAGGCTAGATTAAAAGAGGGACCTCAGGTAGCTGAAATGAGTAAAAACTACCCTCGAGCTGATCTAGAAATTGAGAGAACTAAACTTTGCATGAAGATGGTAGAATTAGCACAAGCTTTGTTCGAAGCCTCTAGATATCTTAATTGGAATAACATGGCAAAACCGGAACTACACTTTCAAGGACTAATGGAGAGGCTAGAATACTTGATAGAGAGCAAAGAGAAAAAGGATCAGCATAGGAACCCTATTGTCCCAGAGACACAGGAAAGGAATGGACCATCCCTGTCTCAAGTACCCAACTCAGAAAGTCAAGACAATTTGTCTTCCATACATAGGTACTCACATGAATTTTTGAGAGAAATCCAAGAAGAGAAATGGAGAAAGGAACAAGGAACCCGTCCTCCTATTCAAGAAATAGACGACTTGCAGGAACAATTTCCCCAAGACATTCCCTCTATTTACGATGATGTAGAGGAAGAACAACTGAGTGAACACACAAGATTTGAATCTAATTCTTTACAAGAATTACCTCAGTTCACAGGACCTTGGGAAGCAAAGTCTATTAGTATGAGAGCACCCACGATAATAGTGAGGAATGAAGAATCAGTAATTCCTAGAAACACGGAAGTGATCAAGAATACAAAAGTACAATGTAACCTTACTCTGGAGGAGTTATTGAAGGTAAAACCAGAATTGTGGAAACATGTAGCAAATCAATTCCCCGAGCTTGCTACTACACCCTCACAAATAGGATCACAAAATAAGGTACCAGAAATACCCGTAGAAAAGATTGGAGATGTAAGCGAAGGAGAGGAAGGTAATACTTATCTTCCGATAACCCATCAGGGCTACACCACGAAAGCCATCCTAGATTCAGGAGCCGGAGTAGCCATGGCTACCACCGCTTTATGGAAACGTTGGGGTAAGCCAGCATTAAGACCCACCAAGATGAAGCTACAAATGGCTGATGGACACATAGAAAAACCATTAGGCTTACTAGAAGGAATATCACTCACCACTTGTGGTGTAGAATTTGAGCATACCTTTGCCATTTGTGATTTTAGTAAAAACCATGCATATGAGATGATATTGGGACGACCGTTCATGCGTCAGTTGCAAATTGTACAAGATTGGGGAACTAATTCGTTGTACTTGCAACATTTAGGGGTGACTACCAAAGTCAATCTTAAAGACTATTCACATAGAGACGTACCCCCAATACAATGGAATACCATCCATAAGACACCAGTAGAAACAGAATCCGTGCACTCATTAGAATCAGATCCTTCTTGGTTGCATGAGGATACTCATTTATGGATGTGTAAAGTAGCAAAACAAGAGGAAGAAAGATTAGAAGCCAGGACCTTAGGTGCAAAACAACATCCACGAACCCTTCAGGACCCAGCTTATGCACCTGTAGTATTTCCAGACGAAGAGTTTGAACCCCATGGTTGGGCAGAAATCCTAGCAACCATGGATGTAGCCATCAATGAGGAACAATGGACACCCCACTGTGACGAGGATGGCTATGACATATCAGTTTTCACGATAGAGCCAATCATGTGCGATGCAATTTTAGAAGAGTGTGAACCTAACACTGATGCATTTGAGGATGCAAGCGATTTCGATTTAGAATCAATTATCATGGACCCACCCTTTGCATCAGAGGAAGAATATTTTTTCGAGGTAGAGACTCACACTCAGAGACACGAGGAAATTACGAATGAGGTGAGGTTAGCCACGGAAGTGACTAACAAGAGTGAAGGCAAGAAAAGAAAGAAGAAAGAAACCATGTCAGAAAAAGAAGAGTCTTTATTTGAAGTACCCGAGAACTTCAAGAAATATGAAATCGAAGATAGAAGAATCATGGTACGAATGCCCAATAGAAAGGTGAATGACGGACAAGTATATGATAACCGAGAGAAAACCAAGAAAATAATAGTTGCTATCGAAGGAGAAGAAGAAAAATGTACATACATAGGGCATGATTTGACAACTGAAGAAGAAGAAGAGCTAGTTGCCCTATTGCGCGAATATAGAGATGTTTTTGCTTGGAGTTACAAAGATTTGAAAGGAGTAGATCCAGATATATGTTCTCATAGAATCCCTATGACTCCAGATGCAAAACCGACAAAACAGAAACCGTACACGTACAATGATAACTACGCTGCGAAGATTAAAGAGGAGATAGATCGCTTGATAGAAGCAGGATTCATTTACGAAATTGAGCATACCGAATGGGTATCCCCCATTGTGGTTGTGCCCAAGAAGAATGGAAAATTGCGTGTGTGTATTAACCTTAAAAAAGTTAATGCCGCAACGATTAGAGATAGTTATCCTCTTCCTATCACAGAACATCTATTGGAAAGAGTTGCGGGCAAGGAAGTTTACAGCTTTCTTGATGGATTTTCAGGCTATAATCAAGTAGCCATTGCTCCAGAAGATCAACACAAGACGGCATTTGCCACTGAATGGGGCATATTTGCATTTCGTGTGATGCCATTTGGCTTAACAAATGCACCCGCCACTTTCCAGCAACTCATGTCTCATGTTTTTAAGGAATTCTTACGCAAGAGTTTGGAAGTTTATGTCGACGACATATGTGCTCATTCAAATGTAAGAGAGACACATATCCCAGAGTTAAGACAAATATTTGACAAATGTCGAGAATATCAGGTTTGTTTGAACCCAGAAAAATGCGTTTTCATGGTCAGACAAGGTAAAATTCTAGGACACATTGTGTCAAAAAATGGAATCTCTACGGATGAAGAAAAGGTGAAGGTAATTGCAGATTTACCTAGACCAACTAATGTGAAAGAGGTACAGGCATTTATGGGCCATTGCGGATATTATAGGAGATTCATACACATGTATGCAATCATAGCCAAGCCTTTGTACTCTCTTTTAACCAACTTTGAATGGACAGATGAATGTGAAAATTCATTCAATGAACTTAAACGACGCTTGTGCTCAGCACCTATATTGACAACCCTCGATTGGAGTAAGCCATTCCATGTACATGTGGATGCATCCAATTATGCCATAGGATGTGTGTTAGCACAACCCACGAATGAAGGTAACATAGATCTCCCCATAGCTTACGCTAGTAGACAATTGAACGCAGCAGAAAGAAATTACACCACTACGGAACGAGAAGGATTAGGGATGATCTACGCAGTAAAGAAGTTTAGGCACTACTTGTTGGCCAACAAATTCAAGTTCTTTACAGATCACCAAGCCCTATTGTACCTAGTCAACAAACCATGTAACACGGGACGACTAATACGTTGGTTTCTATTACTCATGGAGTATGATTTTGAAGTCGTAGTCAGGAAAGGAAAGACACATCTCAGAGCTGACCACCTTTCAAGATTAACCTCAGGAGAAGCTCCTCAAGGAGTAGCGGATGATCTACCAGATGCATACTTGTTCAACCTTGAGATAGCACCAGAATGGGCTAAGCCTATAGTCCCTATTCTCACGTACGGACCCAAGAATCCTAGGATAAAGATCAAAGAGGGAGAGATTACCAAGTCTCAAAGATACCAAATCATAGCAGGAAGCATACATAAACAGGATAATCAAAAGATTCTTTCTTGTTGTGTAGATGAATCAGAACATGCAAATTGGTTGCAATTAGCACATGTAGGTGCACTAAAGCAACATCATTCAAAACATCAAACATTACAGACTCTGCATAGACTAGGAGTATATTGGCCTACGATGGAAGCAGATGTCTACAGGTTGTGTAAGGAATGCAATGTTTGTTGTGAAAGACCACCAGTAGAGCATGCTACATTATATCACGTGTCTCTCGCACCAGACTGGAGTGAACCTTTAGTGACATACTTGAGGACGAAGACATTCCCTCAAGGAATGACCTTAGCTCGACAACGTAGTCTAGAGCAGGAAGCTCAAGAATATTCACTTATTGGCGATAATCTATACAAAAGAGGACGAGATGGATATCTAAGACAATGTGTTCATGAGAGCGATTATCTGAGCATACTAGAGACTGCACACCAAGGTGTTGCAGGAGGTCATTTTGGACCCAATAAGATAATCAAAGCCATCCTCTTTGCAGGATTATGGTGGCCCACTCTTCACATGGATGCTCATACCTATGTAAAGAGATGTGATGTGTGCCAAAGAACTCAGTTTCCTACTCGCAGAGATGAAATGCCATTGAAACCCATGATGGGCGGACGTGCATTTTCAAAGTGGGGTATAAACTTTGTAGGACCCATTAACCCCCCTGCAAAAGGTACACATGCTGAATACATTATTGTTGCCACAGATTATCTTACGAAATGGGTAGAGGCAAAAGCCACGAAAAAGAATGATGCACACACAACTGCAAAATTCTTATTTGAGAATGTCTTTACAAGATATGGACTGCCTATAGAGTTAGTGAGCGATCGAGGCACTCACTTTCTAAACCAAGTCATTGAATATTTGTTACAGGATTTTATGGTGATTCACAAGAAATCCGCACCATATCATCCTCACGCCAATGGTCAGGCTGAAAGCACTAATAAGATCCTTTGTAACGTACTGACGAAACTCGTGAACAACAAACGTTCAGATTGGGACAAACAGTTACACCACGCTGTTTGGGCATATCGAGTGGCCTACAAGACCGTACTCAATGCAACTCCCTTTCAGATGGTTTTTGGTTAGAATGCTGTGCTTCCTTTGGACTTCTTGATACCGACCCTTAAGGTTGCACAAGAACATCAGTGGACCGGCCACGAATTATCAGTGAGAATAATGGACGCAGGAGGATGAGTGGACAAGGCATGAACTCTCTTCAAGGATTTTTTATCTTGAACAGCCAGGTGAAAGGAGACTGAGAGCTACCACAAGGATTTATGCAGCTAAGAAAAGACAAAAGGCATACTTCCATGCCCATGTGAAGGATAAAGGCTTGAAGACTAGAGACTTAGTTTTGGTATATACCTTGAAACAACATGCAAGGAAGCTAGAGAAGCATGTCTATGGGCCCATGATTATTAATAAAATATCAACAAGTGGGTCAATCCAATTAGCCACCTTAGAAGGTAATATCCTACCAAGTTACATTTGTGGATGTTGGGTCAAATAATATCAAGAACCCCTCATGGAGGAAATGCTTAATTGACTTAATAATGCCAAAAAACACAAAGCAGAAGAAAAATGAATCCAAGAAGAAGTGCAAGCAAAAGCATTGGAATGCATCCAAAGAATGAAATTAAGAAGACAGAGTAGAGATCAGTCTAAGACAGATGCTTATGCAGCTCTAGGGTATCACAAGGCCATGTGTTGAAGCTCAAAGTCAAGGTCAAAGCATGGAAGCACATCAAAAGGTGGACACATAAGGAAAGGGAGCAAGTAGGGAGCTCCAAGAAGTGTATGTCAAATTGTCAGAAGAATCCCCTACAAAAATAGTGATTTTCATCACTAAAAACCATTGTAAATACCATTATCTATTTTTATAACTCCATTTTGCTCAAGCAGAGGAGTCCCTGAGCTTGAGGAGTATTAGAACTATCATCCTACTGATTTTCATAATTTTTAGACTCCGTTTGAGCCCTCAAATAAGCCCTGGAACCTAATTTTTAACGAGGCCGGACACTAGGTCTGGACAGGGCCAAAACTAGTCAAAAAACTATAAAAAGAGCTAGAGAGCTCATTTTTGGGGTTAGCTTGTTAGAGAATAGAGCTTTTGTAAGAGAACTCATTTGCAATTGAAGCTTTCCATTGTTCCTCTCTTTGATCTTACTTGGTGCGCGTGTGTGTGTATGTGTGTGCATGATTGTGTGCTTTCACTCACACACTTGTGCCTTCATTTGCTCGTGGTCTTCATACCGGTCCTCACGTCTCCGCGGATTGACAAGTAAAGGAGGTGGTGCTTACGCTTGAGCTACACCAAATTTTGGCGCCGTTGCCGGGGAGAGAGCTTCGAGGACGAGCGTTGTGATGGTAAGATCGTAGATTTGCGATGTTGGAAGGTAAAAAAACTGTCATTTCAGTTCATTTTTCTGTTTTTTCTTCTTCATCTTCTTCATCATCATCATCTCCACCATCGTCCATCTTCTTCTTCATAGAACTTTCTTGTTTTGTAGTGCATTTTCACCATTTTTCATACCATTTTTCATGCATTATTGTGTGGGAAGGAGTTAGGAGGTGCGCGGGAGAGCAAGCGCTGTGTTTTTTTCATGATTTTCTGCTCATACGGAGCTCGCCATTGCCGGCGCTCAGAAATTTGAATTTCCCCCGTCAAAAAATGCGATTCTGTGATGAAAATTGCGATTTTGTGAAAATTCAAAATTTTTTGAAAAATCACGATTTTCTATTTTCCCGCCTAAAAGTTGGCTAAAAGAATCACGATTCTGTGGTCATTCTCAGAATCGCGATTCTGTGATTGTGCTCAAAATCGCGATTCTCACCAATCACGATTTTCAGCAAAATCACGATTTTCAACAAAATCACGATTTTCAGCAAAATCACGATTTTCAGCAAAATCACGATTTTCAGCAAAAACACGATTCTGTGATTGTGCTCAAAATCGCGATTCTCACAAATCACGATTTTCAACCAAAAACACGATGCTTTGAGAACACGATTCTATAAAACACGATTTTGTGAAAACACGATTCTATGAAAACACGATTCTCTGAGACAAAATCGCGATTCTCTAAAACACGATTCTGTGCTCAAAATCACGATTTTCAGTCAAAAACACAATTGTCTAAAACACGATTCTGTGCTCAAAATCGCGATTCTCTAAAACACGATTCTGTGCTCAAAATCGCGATTTTCAGTCAAAAAACACGATTGTCTAAAACATGATTCTGTGCTCAAAATCGCGATTTTCAGTCAAAAAACACGATTGTCTAAAACACGATTCTGTGCTCAAAATCTCGATTTTCATGTCAAAAAAACACGATTTTGTGAAAACACGATTCTTTGAGACAAAATCGCGATTCTCTAAAACACGATTCTGCGCTCAAAATCATGATTTTCAGTCAAAAAACACGATTGTCTAAAACACGATTCTGTGCTCAAAATCGCGATTTTCAGTCAAAAAACACGATTGTCTAAAACACGATTCTGTGCTCAAAATCGCAATTTTCATGTAAAAAAAACACGATTTTGTGAAAACATGATTCTCTGAGACAAAATAGTGATTCTCTAAAACACGATTCTGTGCTCAAAATCGCGATTTTCAGTCAAAAAACACGATTGTCTAAAACACGATTCTATGCTCAAAATCGCGATTTTCAGTAAAAAAACACGATTTTGTGCTCAACATTGCGATTTTCAAAAACACGATTTTGTGCTCAATATCGCGATTTTCAAAAACACGATTTTGTGCTCAACATCGCAATTTTCAAAAACACGATTTTGTGCTCAACATCGCGATTTTCAAAAACACGATTTTGTGCTTAACATCGCGATTCTTTGACTTCACAGCATCGCGATTATCTGAAAGTTCACAAAATCGCGATTCTCTGAAAGTTCACAAAATCGTGTTTATCTCCAAAGGTCCTGTTTGCCTGTTTTGACCCCTAAGAGCCTGATTTGACATAACTTTTTCATCCAAAGTCCATTTTTTGAGCTCTATAGCTCGTTGGAAAGCTCGTTTCGAATCCTACACGATCTCAACTATTTTTTTTCAAGAATAACGCGTTGATTTTGAGATAGGATAATTTGAAGTTGACCTTCAAGTGGGACCTAGAACCCAAGGGGACTCCAAAGGATTTTTGAACCATACCAAGGGGAAATTTTGGACTCTTAGCGAAGCTTATGAACCTGAGATCTGGTAGACATCTAGGAAAGGATAGACAAAGCATTAGATCTTCTCAATCCAGTGTCAACCATACAGCTAAGTCTTGGGCACAACAACTAAGTGGTCATCCTTACGGACTAAGTTCAGACACAATTGACTCAGAAATGTCTTTTAGCATGGGGAAACCTGCAGGTGGCTCAGGGACTGCCCATCTACAAACACCAGAAGGTCCCTATAAGACACAGTTGGCATATATTCAGACCAACCGATTAGGTGCTCGCATCTATGAGGATGGCCTGAGGCGATCAGTGGTCCAACTCAAAAATCCAGATCAATCCTTTGGACTTGAACACCCGGTGGTCAAGTTCGAAGAGGGTTCATACATTGATAAGGAAGGAACCATGCATGTGGTTACCAACCAACCAAATAGGACCGATGAGTTTGGAAATATCATTCATGAGAATGATATAGGAGACCTAGAACAAGGAAATGTAGGACAAGGACCCCAGACTCCTAGAGGCAAGTCAGTTTTGACCAAAGTGATCACTCCAGACTGGATCCCTCAAGACAACAAAAGCATAGAACTATTTTTGAATAGAGAAACAGAGGAAGCCTTTTGGAGATTCAAGCTAGAACAACCTAGCCAATTGGGCATAGTCATCATCTACGAGTTCAAGGATCCAGAGATACCAGGCAAAGTTGTCTACCTAGATAACACGTCAGAGAAAAATTTCTTGGTAATAGAACATGATAGACATGCATATACTTGGAAGAATGAATTGATTTTCCCTCCACCAAGATCCAATGTTTCCCATGGCCTCCAAGGAGTAGGATCATCCCAAGCTCATGAAGCCCAGAGAGAAAGAACTAGAGAGAGACCGGAGGTAAGTTTTGCACACACAGTGGGCAGGAATAGGTCAGGATTTGAAAATGAAAGACCTGAAAGAGAGAGATATCAAGCACATAGGCAACAAAGAAATGAACATGATTTTCCATTGCCTAGACCCCGAGAGCACCCAAGAACCCTTAGAACCACTCAAGTGATCAAGGCAATGAAGAATTATTTTGACGGGTCAGGAGATCCTTATGATCATGTGGCCGAGTTCAAACAAGTGTTAAGAGCTGAACAGGTTGAGGATTTGTTCACCCAGTACGAGGCATTTGGTCTGACTCTTAAGGGCACTGCCTTAGCTTGGTTTCAACCACTGAGTAGTCGCAACTATTGCAATATAGGTCAACTGCTAGACGAATTCATTGTAGAATTTTCCAAGAGTGGTATCAGGCATAACACTTCATCTTTGATCCACAGCTTCAAGCAGACACCCCAAGAAACAGTGCGACTAGTAGGTAGAAGGTTTAGACAGTACCTAGAAAGATGCCCTGCTCCAGAGCTACCCACACCAGCCAAACAAGTGGTTTTGTTCTTAGATGGCTTACTGAGCACAAAGTTAAGATCATATGTATACTTGAAAGAGCCTAGATCCATAGAAGAGTGTGTGCGGACATGCATTGACATAGAAGATAACTTGGGTGAGGAGTTAGGATTATCCAAACTCTATAAGGATTTAGATAGTTCTACTAGTCATGCTTCAAAAATCTCCACGGAAATAGAGGAGATAGCTGAGCAAGTTGCCAAGAAGCTGGGAGTCCAAAATAAACAAACACAGAGAGTCACTCCAGTGAATCGGTGTTATACTTGCGGAGGCGACCACATGGCTAATGTATGCCCATTGCACAACCAAAACATGAGAGAAAGGAATGCTCCATATTGCACTATTGAGAGAAAATATACAAACCACACGGCTCAAGATTGTCCCTATAATAGGCAGGCTATTAGACAGAATTATCAACAACCTTACCAACCAGGTAGGTATCAAAACCAATACCAACAGCCATATTATAGACCACAACAGCAATATCAAGCACAATATAGGCCACAACCAGTCTTGGGAAACCAACCACCAGCTCCTGCCAACGTGATTCCACTCAAATATGTTGTGGGAGAGGAAAATCCAAATAGAGCATTGGTGCCACTAACCCCATTGATACCAGATAATGACTCTCATGCTCATAGTTCAGACTACTCCCATGAAGGTAGTCCACATGCTTATTACACAGAGTCACCTGAACATAGTGAGATTTACTCGTATCAATATGAGGCACCACCTATGGAGCAAAATTGGGAGCCAGAATACTCCAATGTCATGTACACAAATCCTAACCCTAGGCCCCAATTGTGACAAATGAGAACACAAGCCCCTAGAGGATCTTGTTTCAGATGTCAAGGTGACCATTTCATTCGTGACTGTCCCCACCCACCATCTCCGAGTCAAGGACACGCTATCACAATACAAGCTTTTTGTCCTGATTGTGGAAAAGACCATCTCCCTAGAGATTGTCCAAGAAACCCCTCCAGTGCACCCAAGATTACACCCATTAATGTGGTAGGCTTAGTGGCAGATTCAAGTTCAAGTAGTAGCAATGTGGCTCCTATACAAGCTGTCACTAGAGCACAAGCCTTACAACAGGATAAACCAGTAGAACAATCAGAGTCGAGTGAATCAGGAGAGCCTAGTAAGAGGAAAACAAGAACATGGAAGGATACCAGAGAAAAGGCCAATCGTAAGTGGAATAAAAAGTTATCGGAACTAGAAGAAAGCTTGAAAGATGCAAAAACAAAAATAGAAGACATTGCATCTCAAAACCCCTCGCATGCCGAAACTCCATCCACTCCACCTCATCCCACCCCACCACCCATTGTAAATAGACCGCAACCAGGGTCTGTTCTTGCAGATCCAACCCCAGAAGGCTTGGACATGATGTTCAAGGCCTACCAGGCTCGACTTCAAGAAGGGCCAATAGCTGCAAACCTAGACAAGAGTTACCCTAGAGCAGATTTAGAGATTGAACGGATGAAAATGTGCATGAAAATGGTAGAACAAGCTCAAGCTATACTCGAGACTAGTCAAAAGTTCAATCAGACAAACTCTATCAAACCGGATTTGCATTTCCAAGGCTTACTAGAGAGATTAGAGCAATTGGTAAACAAACCACAAGTTTCTTTACCTCCACAGGCTCAACCAGTTATTGAAAGAGGAAGCGCACCACCAATGGGAGCTTATGTTCCTAATTCCACAGATGCTGGAACACCTCCTTCAATTCAACAGTACTCTCAAGAGTTCTTGCGGGAAATACAAGAAGAGAAATGGGCCAAGGAGAAGGGTAATTCCCCTCCTATTCCTGAGATTGATGATCTTCATGATCAATTTCCTCAAGACATTCCATCTATTTATGGAGATGAAGCAGAACAACAAGAAGATGGAAGGTTAGATTTTGAATCTAATACCTTAGAGGAACTGCCTCAATTTCTAGGTCCATGGGAATCTGAATCTCTCCAGATTAGAGCTCCCACAATACTGGTAAGAAATGAGGACTCAGTGGTTCCAAGGAACACTGATGTCGTGAAGATCACTAAGGTTCAGTGTCACCTCACTGTAGAAGATCTGTTCAAAGCAAAACCTGAGCTATGGAATCATGTGAAGGATCAGGTTCCAGAACTTGAGTCCAATATGCCAAAAACAGGCTCTAAGCAAAAAGTACCAGAGATACCTCTAGACAAAATAGGGGACATGTGTGAGGGTGAAGAAGGTAATACTTATCTTCCAATCACCTACCAAGGTTACACAACCAAAGCAATCATAGATTCAGGTGCTGGTGTTGCTATTACGACCACCTCCTTGTGGAAGCAATGGTGGCAAGCCCACATTAAGACCAACTAGAATGAAGCTTCAAATGGCTGATGGTCATTTTGAAATACCTCTAGGATTGCTAGAAGGGATAACTCTAACCACTTGTGGTGTGGAGTTTGAACATACATTTGCTATATGTGACTTTGAGAAAAATAATGTCTATGAGATGATCCTAGGAAGACCCTTCCTACGACAATTGCAAATAGTACAGGATTGGGGAACTAACTCCTTGTACTTATAGCACTTAGGGGTCACATAGAAGAAGAAGAGAATGACGATGATATAGAGTCCATTGTGATGGATAGTTGCTTTAACTCAGAGCAGCACTATCTAGAAGATATAGGAGTGTTCACCCAGAAAGAAGAAGAACCTCTCACAAGTATTAAAACGGTAAATTCGAAGGATGGAAGTGAGAGGAGTCAAAAGAAAAAGAAAAGAAAAGCAGTGAAACAAGAAGAGGAGGAATCATTGTTTGAAGTACCAGAAAACTTCAAGAAATATGAAGTTGACGACCGCAAAATTTTGGTACGAATGCCTAAGAGAGAGGCCATCATAGGAGAATCATATGATAATAAAGAAAAGACCAAGAAGATTGTAGTGACCATCGAAGAGAACGAAGAGAGATGCACATATATAGGAGATGACCTAAGTGCAAGAGAAGAAATGGAGCTCGTAGCTCTAAGGGAATATAGGGATGTGTTTGCATGGCACTATAGAGACTTGAAAGGGGTAGATCCAAGAATTTGCTCTCATACTAGCCCCATGACTGCTGATGCCAAGCCCACCAAACAGAAGCCCTACACATATAATGATACCTATGCAGCCAAAATAAAAGAAGAAATTGATAGGTTGATTGAAGTTGGATTCATCTATGAGATTGAGCATACTGAATGGGTGTCCCCCATTGTAGTGGTGCCCAAGAAGAACGGAAAGTTGCGAGTGTGTATTAACCTTAAAAAAGTTAATGCCGCTACTATCAGAGATAGTTAACCACTTCCAATCACGGAACACCTTTTGGAGCGTGTTACAGGCAAGGAAGTTTATGGCTTCCTTGATGGGTTTTCAGGTTACAATCAAGTAGCCATTGCCCTAGAAGATCAACACAAAACAGCTTTTGCTACAAAGTGGGGAATCTTTGCATTTCGTGTGATGCCATTTGGGCTCACAAATGCACCTGCAACATTCCAAAGGCTCATGTGTCATGTTTTCAAAGAGTTCTTGCGAAAGAGCTTAGAAGTGTATGTGGATGATTTATGTGCTCATTCCCAAGAAAGAAGGTTTCACATCCCTGAGCTCAGACAAATCTTCAACGAGTGTAGAGAATATCGAGTGTGTCTAAACCCAAAAAAGTGTGTGTTTCATGGTGCGTCAAGGTAAAATCTTAGGTCATATTGTTTCTAAGAATGGAATCTCGACAGATGAAGATAAGGTACGAGCCATAGCGGAGCTACCAAGGCCAAGGAATGTTAAAGAGGTACAAGCCTTTATGGGCCATTGTGGATATTACCGTAGGTTTATCCACATGTACGCGATCATAGCTAGACCCCTTTATGCCTTGTTGTCTAATTTTGAGTGGAACAATGAATGCGAGAATTCTTTTAATGAACTGAAGAAACGTTTGTGCACAGCACCAATACTGGCCACTCCTGATTGGAATAAGCCATTCCATGTCCATGTGGATGCATCCAATCATGCCATAGGATGTGTGCTAGCATGTTGCTCTAGCACAATGGTAAGTACCACGTTAAGAAGCTTCACCTCCTTTATTGTCAATCCACAAAAGAGATAGGAGTGATATGAAGATCGTGAATGTGAGATGAAGTGAGAGTGAAGGTGAGAAGCATAGAAATGCACACACACATACACACACACTACGAAGAGACAAACAAGACACAATGGAAGGTGAGAAATCAACTCTATTACTCAAGAACACTATTACAAGCTCAAAAGAACTCTAAACTCCAACAAGCTAACCTCAAAAATGAGCTCTCTAGCTCTTTTTATAGTTTCTAGACTAGTTTTGACCGGTTTCACATCTAGTGACCGGCATAGTTAAAAATTAGGTCCTAGATGCTATTTGGAAGGGTAAACGATGTCTAAAAATAACGAAAATTGGTACGCGCATTCTACCTAAGCTCCTCAAGCTCGAGGACTCCTCGGCTTGCACAAAATGGAGCTATGGATTACAAAATGGGGTTTTCTATGTTACATATGTTACAATAGTGATAAAAATCACTGTTGGAGGTTTTTGGAAAGTATTTGAAAACATAATTATTTGAAAAACGATTCGACTCGCTCCCTGCTTTGTCGTTACATGCTTCCCTGTCGTCTGTGCCTCTGGCTGCTTCCAACACCCCCCTCCCTCTCGCTTCTCTCGTCCCTGACGAAACCTTGCTGTGAGGTCTGCCGGATATAGTTCTGTAGGAGGTCTTGAGCGAGGGTGTGCTCGGAGATACGAATGCCTCGGGCCAGATCTGCCTCGAGTTTCTCCCAGTCGATTGGTTGCGGTTCTTCCGGTGGCGGGAGCTGATAGTGTGTGGAATAGACCATTCGTTCACAGGCAAATAATTGTAATAAATGTGTAGGCCTGCTTATGAATACCTCTGAATGGTATTCCCAAAAACCGGTTGTGAACATCTCTTCGAATGTCTGCTTGTAGCACGCCGGTAGGTACTTTATTCTGCAGTGCCAGGCATAACACACCTGTAGCGATGGCGTTGTACTCATATCATATACCAGATCAAAATTGCCATGCTCAAAGCCCGGGGTGTTGACATGTGGTGCCTTGACGCGTCGGAAGACTTTAAAAATCATTTGCATCATGTCAAAGATTTTGACAGTCATATGCGCCGCTATATCGTCCATATGCTTTAATCTAGGGAGCCAGTGGCGAATTGTAGCCATCATGTAGCCAACAGTTGGTAACTCAATGGGTGGCTTAAAATAGGGGTAATTCAACCAGTCTTTGCACTGTTTATTGTGTTGTACCTTAATAGCAAAGGCAGTCCAGGAATGGCGTCGTGGCACTGGTCCCCAACACGGGTTGTACTTTAAGTGCAAAGGTGCCTTTACCCATGTACTCATCATCTCTGGATACTGCTGTAGTAAATTTTTTCGCCACTCTGGTTGATAGATCCTTCCTTTCTGTGCATCTGGTGGTAGATCAGCCGCCTCGAATTGAGTTGCATGCGATGGTTTCTTACCTGTCTCTTTCTCAACGGCTAACTGGTATTCGGCCATTAACATGAAATACGGTTTATACTGTAACTCATGCCCAGATATGTATCGTCGCGGGGCCAAATGAGCAAAGAATGGAGACTGTAATATTCTTTCTTCTATCATCGCCATGGCATGTAATTGTGCCTCTACTCTAGCTGAGTGCATTGTTCAAAGTTCCTCAATAGTCTTCATCCACGCGGGGGTCGGAAGTTCGTACGTCATCTGACCTTCGGCCGTTACACGTCCGCTTGGGATGGGTTGTGGCTCGTACGCTTCTTCAAATGTTTCCTCCACCGGGATGGTGACCGTTTCTTCCTCAGCTGGAAGCTCAAGTGGGGAATCTGGCCTTGGTGGCGCTTCATATACTGCAATCCTTGATTCAAGGGTCGATACCTGGGCCCGTAATGAGTTGAGTTCCTCTAGGAGGTCAGGAGAGGGGTCCACAGGTGCTGGTATGTCTTGGTGTGCCGGTTCTCATAACTGGAGTAATTTGTGATCTTCTTTGAGTTTCTGTAACTCCTCGTTCATGCGGTCGTATTCATCTAGTAATCTTACATGATCGTCTAGTAGCATCCTCATCGAGTCTGAAGGAATGGCTTTGAACCTACTAGGACTGAGTGGTTGGTCTGGGTGGTCGAGCGCTGCTTCTAAGTTTTCTCGGTTCTGATCCTGTAAGCGCTGGTTTTCTTCCTTGGCAGCTGCTAGGTGTCTTCGTAGTAAGCCCATGTTTCGTGTTAGCGTTGCATTGCGGACTGTCTGGGCTCTTAATAAGTTATCCAGGTTAGCAGTGGCTTCCTTGGTCTTTTCTTCGCTTTCTAGTTCCAATTTGTGATAAGCCTCGCGTAATTCTTGGTAGCGGGTGTTCAGAGAGGCATTCTCAATGGACAATAAATTAAGCTGCGACTGTAAGTCATTGGTTGTCCTCTGCAGCTGCTGATAATTATCACCAAGAGATGTGAACTCATCTCTTACTTGCGTCATACACATGAACATCTGTCGGAATGCATTATCTACAGTGGGATAGTATTAACGGGGTGCTAAATGAAGATGCAGTTGGTGTAGATGCAACGGGAACGGGGAATGGGGATGGGAAGGTGGATGATGGAGTGATTGTTGAAAATTGTGATGTGCCTAAAAGTGTTTGTGCAGGGAGTGAAGGTAGTGATGGTGCAGTGGGTGGTGAGATGTCCATGTCGGTGGACGTATCTAGTGCGGTGACCGTGAATATGGGTGTGATCGTGGGTGCGCGTGCTGGTGTAAATACGTGATTTACAAATGTTGAGGGGTAATTTACAGGGGGGCTGGCTGGAGCAGCTTGGTGGAAAGGGGAAAGAGGGGTTACAGTGGGTCGGGGAGGTGAGACGGGGGAGAAGGTTAATGGTGGTGGGAATGGAAATAGGGGTCTTGGAGTTGTGGGGAAAGATGGAAAAGATGGATGGAGGAAAGGGTTGGATAGAAAGGTGGGTGTGGGAGGGGGTAGACTAGGGCTGATGGGTGCGGGAATTGTGGGGTGAGTCACTCGTAAAGACGATTTCTGCAACACCACCGGCGAATGGAGATGTTGGTCTGGGGGAAGGAGGGTGAATAGGGGAGGCTGGATGGACGGGCAGTGAGAGAGGAGCGGTTGGGGTGGTCGGTACTTCAGTGACTACTGAGGTTTGTGCAGCTGTAGCGTGGGGTGGGGAATCTACAAAGATGGTTTCTACGGCCAACGAACTTTCGGGGATGAGGCGTGCCGCCCTGGCTTGTTCTGAGGATTGTGCTCCGGTTGGTACACGAATGTATTCGCCGGGCTTTGAAAGTAGTCGTACTCTGCGGGGGTCAAACTGTGGTAGTGGCTTTCTTTGCAAGTACCTGAGTGCTTCGTTGGAGCCTACTGATTTGACTAACTCTTTGAATCCTTTGATGTATGCGTCTTCGAATCCGCCTGTGACAAGTTCTTGTTCTATTATTATTTGACTCTCTTCCTGTGTCAGTTTTTTGCGTGCCCAAACTTTTTCCATAGTTCTATACAGCTTCTTGATAGCTAGTGTGTAAGCTGCTGCCTCGTAAGTTTCATCTTCATGGGTACTTGTATCGCCATGTGTGTCTGTTTGTTGGCCTTGGCCATCTGTCTGTTCATGCTCTTGGGATTCATGTGTTCCCTAGCTAGCTTCGTTGTCTCCTTCGTCGTCATCGATCGCTGTTCGTTCGTCATCAGAGCTGGACACGATCTGTCCTTGTGGCTGATCCCTGGGTGTGGTAGGGTAGCTAGGCCTTTCAAATTCTTGAGAAAACATTTGTCCTTCTGAAAACTGGAACTCATTGGAGAATGCATCGGGCATCTCAAAATCAAAAGTTTGGTCCAGTGGCTCTGCTTGTCCTGCTTCTAAATGCGGTATTGGAAAAGAGAAAGCTTCCGCACCAATAGTGGTGGGAAGTTCAGCTGCTGTGGTGATAGGTTCTGTGGTTGTGGCTGCTTGGGGTGCAACATTACTGGTGGTGCCGTCCGGCGTAACTGGTCTTGATAACCGTATACGAATTGGTGGTACTGTGGGAGTGGCTGCTGTTGGTGACTGCTCTGGAGATGGTTGTGGAGAGGGTGATTCTGGGACTTGTAGGCACGGGATAGTACCTCTCATCCGCTTTTCGGCTCTGCCTTTGCTAGACTTTCTAGCCTTCCTCGTGGTGCCTTTAAATGCTTTGAGTTCCTCACTGGTCATGGCACGCTCTATGGGTAAATCATATGCCAAGCACATATATATGATCCTGGTGAGGGCGCAGCATCCATTGATTACCTTCTTTCGCTCCCATCTATGTTGTGCCAAATAGAGCTGATCAATTATCTAGCTAGCTAGATCAACCGTTTGAGGTCCAGTACATGCTAAGTACAATCCAAACCAGATTCTCTTGTGGGGCATGGTAAAACGATCCTGAGCTGGGAAGCAAAGTGCTGCATGCATATCCGTAATGGCTTAGAGAGCTCATGTGTTATAGCAGAAATATCCTCCCACTTAGTTACGTCACCACGCTTCATCTGCTCTGGGACTAGCCGTTCTTTCTCCGTTGGAGTGTGTGTTCCATGAATCTTGATGGCCGCTCTGATTAAATCCTTTGAAAGATAAAATCTTTTGTAAGGTGGATCATCCACTAAAGAATGCAAAATAAAGGTTCCTGGGATGTCCTTATTCTCTGAGGCCAGCAAAGTGGTGATTAAGTAATAACACCTATAAAAGTCAGGTTTGGGCAGAGGATCACTGAAATACTCCGTGAAGCCGGCTCTAGCCCAAACATGAGTTAAGTCCTGGGTGTTCTGTAGGCCTTCGAATTCTCTTGAGAAGAATTGATACTTGCCCCATGTGCGGTCATCAAATGTCATATTTGCTTCAAAAATGAAGTCAGCATCAGCTAATGGTCCTGCTAGGCCTTGGAACCAGTGAGAGTTACGGTGTATCTTCTCTGTGTATCCCATAGGCGGGTTATCGATTGGCATGGGTCCCGGAAATCCTTGGAACTCTGGCGGTGGAGCGGTCGGGTGGGATTCTGCGCGTAAAACATTGAGGGGCACCGCAGCAACGCTGGGGCCTGCTTCCGATGGTCCTGCTTCGGTTTGCATGATGACTGATGAGCTAATGGAAAAGATCTGCTACAAAAGATTAACACATTAGTATGGAAATTAATTATGATCCCATTAAGGTGAGACCGCAATCCCTTTCCATAACCGATGTGTAACCCGTGTAGCCAAGTGTCGTGAAGTGATTGATGCAATGATTTTTTGCAAAACTAATGCAGGTCTCTAGACACCTACATGGTTCAGATTATGCATACATTTCTTGATGAGCTTTTATCATGCATGATGTGGGGTTTGGGTGTATGAATTTATACAAGGTTTGGTTGAGGGTGAATTAGTACAAGGGTGGAGTTTAAACGGGGTGGGAAAATTGTTAGATAATGGGGTACAAGAAGACGTCTGGATACGTTTCGGTATCCATTTCCTAAGAGTCTTTGAGTGGGTGGTGTGTTTCTGCTGAGGGACAAAAAGTGGTATCGGGTTTGGTGGTATTGAGGGATGGACAGGTTTCTGAGGGGTATACATTACATGGCTTGAGGGTTGGGCTATAATACATTGTTTGGGTACCCAAATCTGCATGGGTGTGGGTCTATTGATAAGATACTTCTTGGCGATCCAAATCTGTCGAGTATTTGTAGAAGAAGATCGAGGGGACTTTGGATACTGACTCTGCTTCTGTTGCAACGTTGTCCTGTTCTCGTCTGCAGTGTTGCCAATAGCCTGTGGTTGCTGTCCTTTTGGCACCCATATTTGTCTCGTGCCACTTGTTCTGTGATGTTGATACTTCTGCTTTCTTTGCCTTGCCTGATGGTGTTGTCGGTCTGGGTTCCTCTGTTGTGGTTGACTCATTCGTGGTTGGGTTTGAGAGGTCCATTGGACGCTCTGCTTTGGAAAAGAAGGGAGATCCAACACTTGCGTGACCTGCCCATTAGGAAGTGATTCGTTCTTTATCTTTAATCTAGGCCAGTCCGCAACAAGTTTGGAAGGATGAGCACCGCAGGGTGTTGTGCTCATTTGGCCGCTGATGCAACCCACCTGACCGTTGATTGTATTCATCTGCCCTAGAGGTTGGGTAGCTGCCCCTTCTAGTTTGTAGGAAGCCCCAGGGAAGATCTCCTGTCGTTCTTCTGATTGACAATTGTCCCTAGCCAAGCCCGAGTGGGTTGGTGCAGACGTAACGTGACTGGTCTGACCCAAGATCTTTCGGTCTTCCGTCGCATGCGTTTCATAGGGTCTAGGGTTACAAACCTCAATCGGAATGCCGTTCGGGAAGTCAAGCGGTATCACTCGCTTCTGTTCTGAGGTTCCAATCTGTAAGGAGCCTTGTCTAAGATTTAGGTCCACTGAGTGATCGTATAGCCAATCTTGGCCAAGGATTAGGGGTTCTATCAGGTCGTCATCATGGCACACTAGTAGCTTCGCTGTCATGGTCACATCCTTAATGAGGATAGGAAGGTCCACCTCACCCATGCAAGGGGTTTCCATGCCTCCTAAGCGTATGAGGTATGCCTCAATTGGCCGCATTTCTATTCCTAAATCCTTATAGTGGGACCATCTAATCGCACTAGTCGTAGCACCTGAGTCAATTAAAGCCCTGAGCTCTTGGCAAGGGTTGCCGTGCTCTAACCTGACTGTAATGAATGGTCTCTTGTCCACTATGCTAGGATGAGTGGTTGACTTTACTTGACACATGGCCATGGGATATCTGGGTGTAGTTTCCAGATGGTTATAATGTTCTTTCCCTAGTCCTTGTCTTCTTAACTTCATGCGTTTAATGCGTTCGATTGCTTCCACCTGAGCTTCCGCTCTGTAGGTATCAAGAAGTCCAATGGTAGCACTACATTTTGGCCAAATACCATATGAAAGGGTGTGGCTTGGAGTACCATTTTATAGGCAAATCTATATGACCAAACAACATGGTGTAGTTGTTTGTCCCAATCAAAGTGTTTATTATTCACCAATTTGGTCAGCACATTGCATAGAATCTTATTGGTGCTTTTGGCTTGCCCATTAGCTTGTGGATGATAGGGGCCAGACTTGTTGTGTATCACAAAGAACACTTGGAAAAAATTCTCCATGACTTCATTCAAGAAGTGAGTGCCTCTATCACTTACTAGCTCTATTGGTAGCCCACATCTAGTGAACACGTTCTCAAATAAAAACTTACTTGTCGTTTGAGCATTGTTCTTCGTCATGGATTTAACTTCTACCCATTTGGTTAGATAATCTATGGCCATAATGATGTATTCAACATGTGAACTCTTAGCTGGGGGTTAATAGGACCTACAAAGTCTATTCCTCACTTAGAGAATGCACATCCACCCATCATAGGTTTCAACGGCATCTCATCTTTATGTAAGGGATATTGAATTCATTGACAAATGTCACACCACTTCACATAGGTATGTGCATCCATGTGAAGGGTTGGCCACCACAAGCTTGCAAATAGGATTGCCTTAATCACACAGTCTGGTCCAAAGTGTCCTCCTACTACACCTTGGTGATTACTTTCCAAGATCTTAAGATATTCACTCTCATGGACACGTAGTCTTAGATATCCATCTTTTCCACACAGTGATCTAATACTACAAACTCGACATTCCTTACACAACTTATGGACATCTGCTTCCATAGTTGGCCAATGCACTCTAAATCTCCTTAGTGTCAGTAGATTCTCTACCTTGAGTAGTGTTGCTCTAATGCACCCACATGTGCTGATTGCAACCATTTCACGTACTCTTCCTCTTCCACACAACAAGCTAATGTCCCTTGATATGTATGCTTGTACATATTTCCTACAGTAGAATGCTCATGGCATAGCTCTTACAAGAAGCTAGAGTTGACTCTAAATACAGTGAAGGTCTCCTATTGATGGAAGAAACTTATGGTGTAGTGGAAACAATCCGATTAGCGTTACAAGAACCTCCCATTTAAGATGATCTGCAAAGATTCCAAACACAACCATGGTCTGGTAAAAACATCCAAATTCCCATTACTATAGTGGAATACCCTATTATTACATCTGAACCAATCGAGGCAACCTCCCAAGCAGCAAGAACTCCTGGTCAAGAACACACAGTCACCCATGAAGAATCACTAAGCCACTACCACCAACCCCCCCCCCCACCATCACCTCCTCAAATAGAAGCTTTGGAGATCACCTCGACTACTCACCCCATAGAGCAAGCCTTCATCTTCTGTAATCCCACCTCTAGCTCCACCTTGTTTTCCTCCTCTGAAAACCCTCTATATAATACCACCACCACCAACATAACAAAATCCTTCATAGATCCTGCCATAGGGCAACCAATGCCCACGCTCTTGATCATAGGCCATCTTGACACTAGATCCATATTCTTTCAATTCTCTGCCACCACGCCCCCTTTCATGGCCTTCCTGCCTCCAGGTTCTCACTTCCCACCCCCCATACCACCAATCCTTCAACCTACCCATGATTTCCTTTCTAGAATGTTTCAATCCACTACCCAACCCTCCTCGTCGATCCCATTCCCACTATCCACACCACACTTATTCACCACTATCACACACACACCACCTACCATTCCGATATATATGGTAGACACCACTCTCACCACCACAGCCGAAAGCATGGACATTTCACCACCAACGACACCTCCTCCTCCCCCCACACTTCCAACATTCCCCATCCCTCCTCCACCAATTTCACCTGCACACACATCTCCTATAGACACAACATTCACACTTCCCATCCCTCGATTCCCTTCCCATTGTACAAACCACACCTTCATCTATAAGTAATGCATTTGACACCATGTTGGCATGTATGTCACAATTAAGGATAGAATAGAATTAGCTACAGGCACATAACCAAAGGTTATAAGAGCTTCAGTTGATCGAGTTCCTTTGATTCAATCCAAGTGGTGGAAGGCCATCTATAAATATAGCTGGAACGCAACTCAAAACTCCAATGCAATATGGCACTACTCAAATGGCACCTTGTAGTGATTCAAGAGGAAGATCGACATCTACAACTACAAAACCAAGAGAACTTAGAGGAAGCCATCGAAAGCACACCCAGGGCACTGATCAGTCCCTCAAAATTCCAAGCAGTGATCTCGAAGAACATAAAGATAATCCTTGAAGACTATGCTACTCTACTTGAGGCACATGACCAATTATCAGAGGAACTCGATCAACTGAAGTAGAAATGATAGAAAGACATGACAGCTACCCCCCAAAGCACCGGCTCAACTACTTCACTTCTCACTAACTCAGAGGCCCTACAAGACCTCCAAAAACAAGTCACGAAATTATAGGCACGCCTACTACAATACTAAAGACCACCATCCCTACCTGAGGCTCCCACAGATAAAGAGACAGTCTCCATTCTTGTGAAACAAACATTTGAAGAGGACTATGAGAAGCAACCCATCCCAAGGGGATGACAAATAGAAGAAGATCAGGATACTTTCGAAGTGCCATGACCTCTGTGGTTAAAACAGGTGGAAGAAATTGGGAGTTCTCATGAAGAGCGCATGGTCGTGCAAAATCAAGCCATGAGAGTCATAGAGGAAATAGTACTATAATCTAGTTACTTCAAGAACTTGTCATCCAAGCGTCTCATCATATCATGAGAACTCCAATACCAGCCTTACTTTGTCATTCTAGCTGACTACAATGCAGAAATATAGAGACACAAGAAAGATTCCTTCCTTTGCTACCCAGTTTCAACCCGAAGACCTTCTTACAAAGGCACGGAAAGGCAAGATCTATCAATTGGCATGGAGGCAAAAACGTCTAGAGATATACCTGGAAATGTGGTGCACATGGAACCATGCGCCTCTACATCTAATTTACAATCCATGCTACAACCGAATTCCATGATGTAGATCAAGGAAGGCATTCAACATTAAAGTGCAGAACAACGTAGAGTGCAAGGAATGGCTCAACTATCCGTACATAGCGCCACCACAGGGACCACCATCAATAGCTTACATGGTGGGAACAATTTGACACTAGATGCCCCGACTAAAGCCCATGCTAGATGTTGCAACTCAGATGATGTTTAGAATTTTGGATATGATGCAAATTGTGCTCAAAATGTATAGAAATGTAGAAGCACCACATGTATGTCTACCGGGGTTTACCAATGGAAATTATGATTTGGTGTATGACATGAGCACCACCACGAACATTCGTGTGGCTTGTGCTTGGAATGCATGCATCAAGTACCTCCCCACATGTTATAAGGAAACATTCGAAGAAATGTTCAGATCCGATTTCTACGAATATCACTCAAAGGTGTTTGCACCTAAGCCCATACACCTGCTTCATCTCTTTGCATGTGAACAAGCCATTTACTTTGAGTACTACATGACATTGCAACCAGATGTCGCAAGTGCAATGAATTGGGATGCATTGCAAGCTGATCTTGTAAGAGGATTACGGATAGGAGAACACAAGCTGACCACCAACATTCTCCAATACTATATTGGTCACCCTATAGAATACAGGTTTGTCAGGGGCAACAAATGCTAGGAAGGGGGGAGTGTTGGCATACAAGATAAAATAAGAGCATACCAGCACAAAGGAGCAGTCATGCACAATCTGGTAACAAGGTCTAATCATTTTTTCCATGAAGTATTTCCAACTCAAGTGATTTTCATCATTACACAAACATTGTAAATTCCATTTTTGGTAGAATAGACTCCATTTCATTCAAACCGAGGAGTCTTTGAGATTAAGGAGTACTAGAATTAGCTACATACCAATTTTCATAATTTTTAGATCCCATTTGAGCCCTCATATAAGCTCTAGAACCTAAGTTTTAAATAGGCCAGACATGGTCTAGATAGAGCCAAAGCTAGTCAAAAAAGTATATAAAGAGCTAGAGAGCTCATTTTTGAGGTTGGATTGTTAGTGATTTGAGCTTGTTTAAGAAACTTTTTGACTAATACAAAGAACTCCATTGTTCCTCTCCTTGTTCTTGCCTTGTGTGCACATGTGTGTGTATGTGTGTGCATGCTTGTGTGCTTCTCACTCATGCACTTGTGCCATCACTTGCTCATAGTCTTCATACTAGTCCTCATGTCTCCACGGATTGACAATTATGAGGTGGATCTCCTCACATTGGTACTTGCCATTGTGCTAGAGTGACAACTTGATTAGGCTCTCATAGTGCCTCTTTTGCATCAAATTGCTATGCTATGGTTGTGTCTAGTCTCTATGATGAGAATGAGCCTATTTCATATGAAGAAGCACAAAATTTAGAAAATTGGATGGTTTCTATGCAATCTGAATATGATGTTATAATGAAGAATGGTACTTGGTCTTTATGTGACTTGCCTCCTAGCAAGAAGACCATTGGCACAAAGTGGGTGTACAACCTAAAGTGTAAATGTGATGGAATAGTTGTAAGGCTCAACTTGTTGCAAAGGGTTATGCGTAGGAAAGAGGCATTGATTTTGATGAAACCTTTGCTCGTACTTGCCAAATGACTACTGTTCAATAGCATCTGTGCACTTGCAACTCATCATGGTTGGAATGTATATCCGTTGGACATTAAAACAACATTTCTGAATGGTGACTTGCATGAAGAAGTGTATGTTTTTCAGCCCCATGGCTTTGTGCAGAAAGGGCATGAAAACCAAGTGTACAGGTTTAAGAAGGCATTATATGGTTTAAAGCAAGCATCACATGCTTGGTATGAGAAGATACATGCCTATTTGATTGCACATGGTTTTGAGAATAGTCCAACTCAAATCACCTTATATGTTAAGCATGCTAATGATGTGCCTCTAATCATTGTTGTCTATATTGATGACATGCTACTCACTGGTCCTACTGAGAAGCATATTGCTGATTTTAAGGCTGATTTGCATGCCTCATTTGAGATTTCTAATTTGGGGCATTTGCATCACTATTTGGGCATTCAATTTATGCAAGTTCATGGTGGAATGGATTTGTGTCAAACAAAATATATTGACACATTATTGCAGCATTTTGGCCTTGAGGACTTTAAGCCTATTGCCACTCCTATAAAGAGAGGTTTATGATTGAGTCTTCATGATGCTCGAGATGCATTTGATGTTGTTCTATATCAACAAGCTCTTGGATGCTTGATCTACTTATGCATTACTCAACCAAATATTCAGTTTGTTATCTCACAAATGAGCAGGTTTATGCATTTCCCAAGAGTCAAGCATTGGCAGGCAGTTAAGGGCATACTTGAGTGGTCCTTGGATACTTGGGTTGTTTTATCCCAAGGGGGGATCACTACCGTCAAATTTTCATGCTTCTTTTCACTCTAATTGGGATGGTTGTTATGACACTAGTGTGTCCACTAGTGGCTTTTTCTTCATGCTTGGTAGCTCATGTATATCTTGGTTGAGCAAGAAGCAGCCTACTAAGGCCACTTCCAGTTGTGAGGTTGAGTATAGGGCAGTTCACAATGACTATTGAGTGTATGTGGCTCAGATGCCTTATGGTTGATTTGGGTGTTGGTTAGTCTTCTGCCACCACCATCTTCATTCACCATCAGAGCGCATTGGCAGTTGCAAGGAACCCTATGTTCCATGCTTGCACTAAACACATTGAGGTGCATTATCATTATAGGAGAGGTTCTCTGTTGGGGAGATTAGCTTGGCATATGTGCCCACGTAGGAGAACATTGGAGACCTTTTCACGAAGGCTCTACCTAGGGAGAAGTTTGAAGCTTTTCACAAAGCTTTGGGCTTACTTCCTTTTGTGGAGTGATTTCCACATAGCTTGGCACTTCCTTATACATGAGGGCAAGATCCTTGTTCACCGCATCACTCTTAGGGTGGATTTCTTGACATATTTAGATAGTGATGTGTGTGAACACACTAGGAAAGCCAAGACACTTTTTTCCCTCTTTAGGAGTTTTTTTCTCCCAACTTGTAAATATGCCTATTGTCCTAATGGGCTACTTATCTTTGTACATTCTAGTGGTAATACATTCAGTATTGTGTGTTGTGTTCCAAGCTTCTTCTTCTTCCTTGTGTTGTTCGCGTGCTTTTGCAGACATCTAACTCCAACAACAAATTCTTTTTTCTTAGTCGCTTTGTTCATTTTTACTATTTATAGTCTCTTGTCTTGTCCAATTTTTTATGTCAAGTCTCGGCTTTTTCATTGTATGTTTAAGTTGTCATACCATTGAGGTTAAGTCCTTTTCGTCTTTAGAGTTGGTCACCCCAATACCTTAATTTTCACTTGCACTTGAGTAATTAAGGATTCCTTGCACTTGAACTATCAATTAACTAAGGGGTTGAGAGTTCTTCAAGATTCAAGTTAGATGCCTTGTTGATTGATCTTATGCCCAAGAAGATGTCCTTTATTGACTTGGAAAAATCTTAAATTAAGATCAATCTTTAATAGGAACGTCAACAAGAACTCTTAAACATATGCTAGGCGACCTCTAACATGGACTAATTGCTTAAAAATTCACCCAAAATTGGCCTCAAAATGGCAAAAAATCAAACCTTATTAGTTGCATTTTTGTCAAAACATTGTGACGGTCTGAGGACTTGCGATTGTGATGAACTGTCATGATGGTGTTGTCCAGTTGTGGTATGCGGTGCAATCGCGATGGCATGATGTATCGTTGTGATGGTGTGCAATGAACATGATGTGATGGTCTAGTCTTGTCATGATGGCATGACACAATCACGATGCCATGGAGGATCCTTGTGATGGCGTGATCTCTATGATGGTCGGGACTAGCATGATGGTCTATGGTTGTCCTAATGGCATGAGCCAAACACGATGGTCAAAAGTTCAAGTGAGTCATCAGGATGGCTTTAGCCTATCATGATGATGTGGTTTAGTCATGATGGCATGAGCCAAACGCGATGGTCCAAAGACATGATGCTCTTGAAGCATCACAATGGTATGAACCAATCGCAATGGGGTGGTTGGGCTAATCATCCCGACGATGTAACGGAGTCATCATGATGGCCTTGGCCCATCACAGTGGTCACAAACCATGGTGATGGCATGAGCCCATGATGACGTGAGCCAATCTTGATGGTGATGCCTCATCATGATGGTGATGAACCACCATGATGGTTCACCAAGATGCTTTTTTTTTTTTAATGCAGCTATGGATTCCTTTAAATGCAAGGTGCTCTGCATCATTCATATTATGCATACGCAAAAACACAAACTTCATGATGTTCTCAAGCATTCGGTAGAAATGGTAAAAAACTCAGAAATCTACCTGTAAAGAGCTATAATCTTATTCTGAAGCACTTTCCTACATGTAAAAGTCAATAACACATGGAAATGCACACACACACACATGCACTTGATCTCTCTCACTCTTTCTCTCTCATAGATGAAGGAAAAGAGGAGAGAAAGGTGGATATGTTGAATTTTTGTGATTTTTCACGATGAAAAGACTAAACAATGGACTACTCCCTTTGGGTACCAAAGAAATATGGTATGGCATGTACTCCAATGGAGGTGCACTAATACAACAACTTGGGTAATGCTTTATCACGTTATGAACATTTGACTCCATTATGGGCCAATATACTCCTACGCATTTTGGATTTTGTACTATTATATGCTTAGAGTAATGACACCCAAGTTCTCTTGCTCATCCACACCACAAGGTAAGACTCCTTGGCCCTTTTGTTTATGAAATCAAACTATTAACATTTGATATTTTTACATGTGCTCTTCCTCATCCACATAACAAAATAAGACTCCTTGGTCCTTTTGTTCATATATACCAACCACTAGCATTTGATGCTTTTGCAATCTTATGAATTCTCTCTTGCTAGTACTTATAATCTGATTCAGAGGTCCAATAGTCAAGATGAGTACTAAATATTTTCCCATTTAGGAACCAATTCTAACTTGAACAATTAGGCATCAAGAAGTTCATCTAACACTACTTGTGGTGATTCTTATGAAGTGAGTCATGAGAAGTGGTTAGCTTGTAGGTGGGTTTCAACAACATAAGTATCATTATAGGTGTAATGTTTCTATTTTGTGGGCCTAACCTCAAGTGTCATAGGGATCCTATGTGAGAAAATGTTTTGATCAACACCTTTCAAATCTTTTTATGTCCAAGAAAATGCATCTCTATATTCACATAGAAGGTCTATTAAATCTTCTTCCTCTTTAGAATTGAGATCATCTCGTATGTATGTGCGTCCTTATTCTTGATTGTCAAATTTCACTATGATTTGTTTTTTTACTTCTTCATTATCTTCTCCCATGAGAGCTTCTTTCGTTAAGATCCTCATTAATATTTTTATATCTTTGATTTCATACTCCTTGAAGTGCTCGCACATCTCAAACAATGACTCCTCCTTTTCCTCTATATGTGGGGTTTTCTTACATTTCTTTTTTTTTGTTATTTATCCTCTCTCTAATTGGCTACGAATATTTTGTTTTTAGGTACACATACATTGTGTTATTTTGCATCAAGTAGATACAAGTAATTTCTCTCTAAATCACAAAAAGGATCGATTATGATGGATTATAGGTCTTCATTATCCTCATCGTCTTCTGTGGATTCACAAATGAATAAGCCCTCCCCATCACGATGGGCAATCCATTTTTCTTTGTTTATTACTATGTCCATAGTGGCTAATATTTTTGCCCAACCAAAAGGTTCAAATTCTTCATATGGGAGAACCCTTAGTGCACAGAATGGGTCTTGTACTAATCTAGTGTTCATGGATGCTCTAGATTCTCTAGATTTCAATATTTTCTCTTCTTTCTTAGCTACTTTACACATCCACAAGTGAGTTTCTTCATGCACCCAAGATGAATCAAAAGAGCTCATTGAGTGTACATATATAAAATCCTCTCATGTCTTCTCGATATAATTCCATTGTAGGGGTGGGAGATGTCTAAATGGTTGCCGCATATGGAGTGATAGATTCTAGTGCTTTGGTGGGACACCTATTAAGTGCATACAATGCACACATAGAAACATCAAGCTATAAGCTATGAGTTAAAGCTTGCATTTTTAATAGACATGTTTCCGTTTCTTCATGAGAGACCTCTTATTTCTTTCAACAAATCCATTTTATTGAGGTGTATACGGCACATTACATTGATGTTTTATCCCACGCTCACCAAAAATATACTAAAATAAGACATCTATTCCCCTTCTCGATCAGAATGGTGGGTCCCCAATATACATGTTAAAGGATTTTCAACCATAAAAAGATGTTGTTTGAAGCACATAAATAAATCATCAATAAAATTCAAGAAGTAAAGGTAGTTACCAAAAGAATTTCTCTACATAGGACCAAAAAGATCATTATGAAGAAGCTGCAAGTTATGAACATTTGTAACTGAACCATCTTTTGGGAAGCATGAATGCTTCATTTTCCACAAATTATAGCCTTCACATACATGTTTATAGGGCGTTTTAAGTTTTGGAATAGAGGACACCATTTCTTATTTTTATAGGTGTAGCAAACTAGCATAATCTAGATGATCAAAGTGTGTACGCCAAAGCTTTGCATTTGAGATAGCTTGAGAATCTTGAGTTGGACATGTTGAATCATTCACATATTTTGCATAGTCTATGAGCTTATGCACTCCATGAAATAAAATGACATAATAACATGAGGTACATTTGATAGATCATGAATTGTAAATCTGTCATCAAGAAATTTGACAACCAAAACAATCTTGGCTAATGCTAAAACTGACAATAGATTTTTCTTAATCCTTGGCATATACAAAGCGTCTAAAAATGTGGAAGAAATACCATCAATAGTAGTAAAGAAGATCCTACCGATTCCCATTAGAGGATAAGAGGAGTTGTTAGTGCATGTGATAGTATTCTCTATAGCCAAAGTCAAGTGAACTAAAAAAACTATGCTGCAAGGTAATTTGTTTGGTTGCCCCACTATGAAAGTACCAAACACCTAGGTCTATTGCACACATAAAATGATCATGAGAAGATGGACCATAATTGCAAACAGTAGTAAATGCTAAATTAGTAGAATATGTTTTAGGAGTAGAGACTTTTGTGACAACCATTTCAATATTTTTCTTCTTTGCCTCTTTTGCGGCTAGTAGAGACCTTTGCCACATAACTCTTTATGACATGACCATTTCCCTTACAATATTTCCTTTTTTTTCTTTGCTTTTCTGTTTTCTTCTCATTTTTGTCTCCTTCTTCTACTTTGAAGCATTGGTAAGTTTTTGCTTACTAGTAGATGAGCTTCGATTTCCTTTGCCCTTCTAACTAGCTAAGAAAGCTTGATTTGCAACACTCATGATCAACTTATTCTACCTAGATTGATCTTCTTGCAAACAAAACATAGACTAACTCCTGAAATTTTAAGGCATTTGGATTTCCTTTCATTATAAATTGAAGAGTAGAAACAAAAATCTGATATGAATCTAGAACGCCGTTAAGAAAAATCTGCAAAAGTGAACATTCTAGCAAGACTTCAATAGCAAAAATCAATTGCTCCTTCAAGTATTTGATCTTTGTCAAAAAACTATCCATAGAATCTCCTTCATTCATATTCTTACTCTCTAACTATTTACAGAGGTAAGCATCACGAGCCTCATTCCTTCCCTAGTATAAGGTTGTAAGTGTATCTCAAACATCCTTTGTTGTCTTGCAAGAGTGAATGTTGCTCTAGCACAATGGTGAGAACCACGTTAAGAAGCTCCACCTCCTTAATGTCAATCCACGGAAGAGTTAGGAGTGATATGAAGATCATGAATGTGAGATGAAGTGAGAGTGAAGGTGAGAAGCATAGAGATGCACACACACACACACACACTACGAAGAGACAAGCAAGAGACAATGGAAGGTGAGAAATCAGCTCTATTACTCAAGAACACTGTTACAAGCTCAAGATAGCTCTAAGATCACACCAACCAACCCCAAAAATGAGCTCTCTAGCTCTTTTTATAGATTCTAGACTAGTTTTGACCGGTTTCACATCTAGTGACCGTCATAGTTAAAAAATAGGTCCTAAGTGCTATTTGAAAGGGTAAACGGTGTCTAGAAATAACCAAAATTGGTACGCTCATTCTACCTAAGCTCCTCAAGCTCGAGGACTCCTCGGCTTGCACAAAATGGAGCTATGAATTACAAAAAGGGGTTTTTCTATGTTACATATGTTACAATAGTGATGAAAATCATTGTTGGAGGTTTTGAAAAGTATTTATAAAACATAAATCTTTGAAAAATTGATTCGACTGACTCCCTACTCTGTCTTTACATGCTTCTGCATCTTCTATGCCTCTGGCTACTGCCAACACCCCCCTCCCTCTCGCTTGTGTCGTCCTTGACAGAACCTTGTTGTGAGGTCTGTCGGATGTAATTCTGTAGGAGCTCCTGAGCGAGGGTGTGTTCTGATATTCGAATGCCTCGGGCCAAGTCTGCCTCGAGTTTCTCCCAATCAATTGGTTGTGGTTCATCGGATGGTGGGAGTCAATAATGTGTGGAATATACCATCTGTTCATAGGTGAATAATTGAAGCAAATGTGTGGGCCTGCTGATGAACACTTCAGAATGGTATTCCCAGAAACCGGTTGTGAACATTTCTTCGAAGGTCTGCTTGTAGCATGCCGGTAAATATTTGATTCTGCAATGTCATGCATAATACACCCGAAGCGATGGCGTTGTACTCATATCATATGCAAGATCTAGATTGCCATGCTCGAAGCCCAGGGTGTTTACATGTGGTGCCTTGACGCGTCTGAAGACTTTAAAAAACATCTGCATCATGTCAAATATCTTGACAGTCATGTGTGCTGCTATGTCGTCCATGTGTTTTAAGCGAGGGAGCCAGTGACGAATCGTTGCCATCATGTATCCGACTGTAGGTGGTCCAGTGGGTGGGGTGAAGTATGGGTAGTTTAGCCAATCCTGGCATTGCTTGTTGTTTTGTACCTTAATCGCAAATGCCTTCCAGAATGGTGACATGGCAATGGTCCCCAACATGGGTTGTATTTTAAGTGTAGTGGTGCCTTCGCCCATGTACTCATCATCTCAGGATATTTCTGTAAGAGATCCTTGCGCCATTCTGGTTGATAGATTTCTCCTTGCTGCGCGTCTGTTGGCAAGTCGTCAGGCTCAAACTGAGTAGCATGAGAGGGTTTCTTGCCTATTTCTTTCTCTATGGCCAACTGATATGCTGCCATTAACATAAAATATGGTTTATACTGTAGCTCATACCGAGATATGTATCTGCGAGGGGCCAAATGAGCGAAGTATGGGGACTGTAAAATGCGTTCTTCAATCATTGCCATGGTGTGAAGCTGCGCTTCTACCCGTGCTGAGTGGGTTTTTCCCAGTTCTTCTATCTTCTTCATCCATGCGGGGGTTGGAAGTTCAAAAGTCGTCTGGCCTTCAGCCGTGACTTGTCCACCTGGGATGGGTTGGGGTTCATATGCTTCTTCGAAAGTTTCCTCCATCAGAATAGTGATTGTTTCTTCCTCTACTGGTAGTTCCGGTGGGGAGTCTGGCCTTGGTGGTGCTTCATATACTACTATCTGTGATTGGAGCATTGATATATGGGCCCTTAAAGCGTTGAGTTCCTCTAGGATGTCAGGAGATGGGCCCGTAGGAGCTGGTAGTCCTTGTTGTACTGGTGCTTGTAGCTAGAGTAATTTATGATCTTCTTTCAGCTTTTGATATTCCTCGTTCATGCTGTCATACTCATCTAAGAATCTGACATCTTCATAGACTCTGAGGGCACTGCCTGGAAGCGACTAGGGCTCAATGGTTGGTCTGGCTGATCTAGAGCAGCATCTAAATTCTCTTTGTTTTGTTCTTGTAAACACTGATTCTCTTCTTTCGCTGTTGCCAAGTGTCTTCTGAGTAAGCCCATGTTCCTAGTGAGCATTGCATTGCCAATAGTTTGTGCCCTTAACAAGTTATCAATATCCGTGACAGCTTCTTTCGTCTTTTCTTCACTTTCTAATTCCATTTTATGATATGCCTCTCGTAGCTCTTGGTAGTGGGTATTCAATGAGGCATTCTCGATGGATAGTGAATTGAGATGCGACTGTAAATCATTTGTTGTCTTGTGCAACTGTTGATAACTAGTTCCAAGAGATGTGAACTCATCTCTTACTTGAGTCATACAGGTGAGCATTTGTCAAAATGAATTATCTACAGTGGGTGATAATATTAATGGTGTGCTAAGTGAAGATGTAGTGGGTGTAGATGCAAAGGGAATGGGGGTGGGAAAATGGATGCTGTGGTGATTGTGGAAAATTGTGGTGTGCCTATGTATGGTTGTGCCATGAATGAAGTTAGTGGTGGTGCGGTGGGTGGTGATATATCCATGTCATTGGATGTGGTGTCAAGTGTGGTGACCGTGAATAATGGCATGATCGTGGGTGCTTGCGTGGGTGTAAATATAGGGTTTACAAAGGTTGAAGAGTAATTTACAGAGGGGTTTTCTAATGCTGCTTGGTGGAAAGGGGAAAGAGGAATGCTGGTGGGTCGGGGAGGTGATACAGGGGAAAACGTCATCGGGATTAGAAATGGAAATAGTGGTCTCGGGGGTGTAGGGAAGGATGGAAAAGATGGATGGAGAAATGGACTAGATAGAAGAGTGGATGTCCGAGGGAGAAAACTAGGTTGGGTGGGTGTGGACATGGTGAGAGGAATGGATGTTACAAGGGCTTCTGCTACTTCACCGTGGAAGGAGGTGGATGTTCTAGGAGAAGGAGGGTGTATGGGGGAGACTGGATGGATGGGAGGTGAAGGAGGAGCAGTTGGGGTGGTAGGTACTTCCACAATTGTGGTGGTATGTACAACAGTAGTATGGGGTAGGGAGTCGATGATAATGGTGTCTTCTGCCAAGGAGCCTTCAAGGACGAGACGTGCTTCTCTGGCTTGTTCTGAAGATTGTGCTCCTGTTGGTACGCAAATGTATTCACCAGGTTTGGTTAGTAAGCGAACTCTACGAGGGTCATACTGGGGTAACGGTTTCCTCTGCAAATATCATAAGGCTTCTGTGGATCCCACTGATTTGACAAGTTCTCTGAAGCGTCTGATGTATACTTCTTCAAATCCGCCTGAGACAAGTTCCTGTTCTATAAGTGCTTGACTCTCTTCCTCAGTCAATTTCTTGCACGCCCAAACTTTCTCCATGGTACAATATAGCTTCTTGATGGCTAGCATATAGGCTGCTGCTTCAAAGGTGTCATCTTCATGCGTATTGGTATCACCTTGGGTGTTCGTGTGCTGTCCTTGTTCATCTGTCTACACATGATCTTGGGATTCATGAGTGCCCTGGCTGGCTTTGTCATCGCCTTCATCTTCATCTGTTGCTATCCTTTCGTTGTCTGAACTCGATACTACATGTCCTTGTGGTTGATCTCGGGGTGTGGTCGGGTAGCTTGGCCGTTCATACTCTTGAGAAAATATATGTCCTTCTGAAAACTGAAATTCATTGGAGAAAGCATCTTGCATTTCGAAATCAAACGTTGTATCTATGGGTTCCGCTTCCAAATTAGGTATCCAAAAAGAAAAAGCTTCTGCACCAATAGTGGTGGGAACTTCTACTGTAGTGGTGGTAGGTCCTGGGACTGTGGCTGCTTGAGGAGAAACTATGCTGGTGGTGGCTTGCGTTATAACCGGTCTTGATAACCGTATTCGAATAGGTTCTATAGGGGGTTCAGTAGGAGACTGTTCTAGAGAGGGTTGCGGTGACGGTGATTCTAGGACCTGTAGGCATGGGATAGTACCTCTCATGCGCTTTACTGATCGTCCTTTGCTAGGCTTCCTAGCTTTCTTTGTTGTCCCTTTGAATGCTTTCAGCTCCTCACTTGTCATTGCTCGCTCAATAGGTAAATCGTAGGCCAAACACATATATACAATGCGCGTGAGGGTGCAACATCCATTGATGACCTTCTTTCTTTCCCTTCTGTGTTGTGCTAAGTAGAGCTAATCAATGATCCAGCTTGCTAGATCAACTGTTTGGGGTCCACTACATGCTAAATATAAGCCAAACCATATACATTTGTGGGGCATGGTGAATCTATCCTTAGCGGGGAAAGCAAAATGCTGCATGCATATCCTTAATGGCTTAGATAGCTCAGGTGTGATTCCTGAAATATCTTCCCACTTAGTAACATCCCCACATTTCATAGGCTCTGGAATCAGCCTTTCTCGTTCTGTTGGAGTGTGCGTACCATGGATCTTGATTGCAGCATGAATCAGATCTTTAGAAAGGTAAAACCTCTTATATGGCGGATCATTTACTAATGACGGCAAAATGAATGTTCTTGGTAGATCCTTGTTCTCCGAAGCTATCAAAGTGGTGATTAAGTAATAGCATCTGTAGAAGTTGAGTTTAGGCAACGGATCCCTAAAATATTCTGTAAAGCCTGCTCTTGCCCAAACATGTGTTAAATCTTCTGTGTTTTGTAGTCCTTCAAATTCTCTTGAAAAGAATCGATACTTGGACCATGTACGGTGATCAAACGCCAAATTGGCCTCAAAGATGAAATCTGCGTCCACTAACAGTCCTGCTAATCCTTGGAACCAGTGATAATTGTGATGAATCTTTTCAGTATATCCCCTGGGAGGGTCCTCAATCGGCATGGGTCATGGAAATCCCTGGAATTCTAGGGGTTGAGCTGTAGGATGGGGCTACGCTACTAGTTCTCCAATATTGGCCATGGGTACATTGGGGCTAGCTTCTGATGGTCTTTTTGCCTGCATGATGATTGATGCGAATGCGTAGTAGATCTGCTACATAAGATTAACACATTAGTATGGAAATTAATTATGATCCCATTAAAGTGAGACCGCAATCCCTTTCCATAACCGATGTGTAACCCGTGTAGCCAAGTGTTGTGATGTGGTTTATGGAATGATTGTTGCAAAACTAATGCAGGTCTCTAGACACCTACATGCTTCAGATGATGCATACATTGCTTGATGAGGTGTTATTACAAATGATTGTGGGTTATAGTGTGTGTATTTGTACAAGGCTCAGTCGTGAATGAGTTATTACAAGGTTGTAGATTAGTCGGGGTGGGAGTTATTTTAGATAAGGGAGTCGTAGAGGGCGTCTGGATACATTTTGGTATCCACTACCTAAGAGTTTGTGATCGGGTGATAGGTCTCTACTAAGGGACAAAAGATGATATTGGATTTGGTGGTATGGGGGGTTGAAGAGATTTCTGACGGGTATATATTACATGGCTTGAGGGTTGAGCTATAATACACTGTTTGGGTACCCAAATCTACGTGGGTGTGGGTCGATTCATAAGGTACTTCTTCGCGATCCAAATTTGTTGAATGTTCGTATTCGTAGAAGAAGGTCCAGAAGATGTTGAATACCGATTTTGCTTCTGCCTTGACTTCTCCTTAGCATTGTCTGCATTGTTGAAACCAGTCGGTGCTCTCTGTCCTTTTGGCACCCATATTTGCCTCATGGCTCTTGTTGTGTGATGCTAGTACTTCTGCTTTCCTCCTTGCACCTTCTGATATTGTCATCGGTCTGGGTTCCTTTGTCGTGGTTGACTCCTTTGTGGTTGAGGTTGAGAGGTCGGAGGGACACTCTGCTTTGGAAAAGAAGGGAGGTCCAACACTTGCAAACCTTGCCCATTAGGAAGTGAGGCATTCTGTACCACAGATCTAGGCCAGTCTACAGTAAGTGTGGAAGGATGGGCACCGCAGGGTGTTTTGCCCATGTGGACACTGATGAAGTCCACCTGAACGCTAATTGTGCCCATTTGACCGCTGATGGTGTCCATTTGACCAAGCGGTTGGGCGGTTGCCCCTTCTAATTTGCAGGAAGCCCAAGGGAAAATCTCCTGACGTCCTTCTGATTGAAAATTGTCCATCGCCAAGCCCACGTGGGTTGGTGTAGACGTAATGTGACTCATCTGACCAAAGATCTTCCGGACTTCCTTCGCATGCTGTTCATATGGTCTAGGGTTACATATCTCAGGTGGAATATCGTTAGGGAAGTCAAGCGGTATCACCGCTTCTGATCTAAGGTTCGAATCTGTAAGGAGTCTTGTCTAAGATTTAGGTCCACTCAGTGATCGTATAGCCAATCTTGGCCAAGGATTAGGGGTTCTATTAGGTCGTCATCATGGCATACTAGTAGCTTCACTATCAAGGTCACTTTGTCTATGAGGATAGGAAGATCCACCTCACCCATGCAAGGGGTTTCCATGCCTCCTAGCCCTATGAGGTATGCCTCAATTGACCACATTTCTATTCCTAAATCCTTATAGTGGGACCATCTAATCGCACTAGTTGCAGCTCCTGAATCAATTAAAGCCCTAAGCTCTTGGCAAGGGTTGTCGTGCTCTAGCCTGACTATAATGAATGGTCTCCTGTCCACTATGCTAGGATGAGTCGTTGACTTTACTTCACACATGGCCATGGGATATCTGGGTGATGTTTCCCGATGGTTATAATGTCCTCTCCCTAGTCCTTGTCTTCTTAGCTTCATGCGCTTAATGCGTTCTTAGCTTCTGCCTGCACTTCAGCTCATATTTGATTTTCTTCCTCCTTATGCTTCTTTGCCAACATGAGTCGTCTAAGCATATCCTCAGTAAGAGGTTCTTGATATAACTTGACTCTACAACCACTAATGTAATTATGCATTATGTCTCCTTCTAAGGTGGCTAATTGTACTGCTCCACTTGTCGAGATTCTATTAATGATCAACGGTCCATAACCTCGCTTTTCTAACTTCCGTGCGTGTTGCTTCAACGTATATACTAGTACTAAATCTTCTTCTTTTAAGCCTTTATCTTTCACATGTGCATCAAAATCTGCTTTCTCTCGTTTCTTTGCCGCATATATCCCTGCTGCTGCTTTCAGCCTGGTTTCTCCTAATCGTTCCAAGTCCATTATTCTTGCTGATAATTCATGGCTGGTCCACTGATGTTCATGTGCAACCTTAAGGGTCGGTATCAAGAAGTCCAAAGGAAGCACATCATTCTGACCAAAAACCATATGAAAGGGAGTTGCATTGAGTACGGTCTTGTAGGCCACTCGATATGCCCAAACAGTGTGGTGTAACTGTTTGTCCCAATCCGAACATTTGTTGTTCACGAGTTTTGTCAGTACATTACATAGGATCTTGTTAGTGCTCTCAGCCTGACCATTGGCCTGAGGATGATATGGTGTGGATTTCTTGTGAATCACCATAAAATCCTGTGACAAATTTTCAATGACTTGGTTTAGAAAGTGAGTTCCTCGATTGCTCACTAACTCTATAGGCAATCCATAATTTGTAAAGACATTTTCAAATAAGAATTTTGCAATCGTGTGTGCATCATTCTTTTTGGTGGATTTTGCCTCTAGCCATTTGGTAAGATAATTAGTCGCAACAATAATGTATTCAGCATGTGTACCTTTTGCAGGGGGGTTAATGGGTCCTACAAAGTCTATACCCCACTTAGAAAATGCACGTCCTCCCATCATGGGTTTCAATGGCATTTCATCTCTGTGAGTTGGAAACTGAGTTCTTTGGCACACATCACATCTCTTAACATAGGTATGCGCATCCATGTGAAGAGTGGGCCACCATAATCCTGCAAAGAGGATGGCTTTGATTATCCTATCGGGTCCAAAATGACCTCCTGCAACACCTTGGTGTGCAGTCTCTAGTACGCTCAAGTAATCACTCTCATGAACACATTGTCTTAAGTTACCATCTCTTCCTCGTTTGTATAGATTATCGCCAATAATTGAATAGTCTTGAGCTTCCTGCTCTAGACTACGTTGTCGTGCTAAGGTCATTCCTTGAGGGAATGTTTTCATCCTCAAGTATGTTACTAATGGTTCACTCCATTCTGGTGTGAGAGACACGTGATATAATGTAGCATGTTCTACTGGTGGTCTTCCACAACAGACATGGCATTCTTCACACAACTTGTAGACATCTGCTTCCATCGAAGGCCAATAGACTCCTAGTCTATGCAGAGTCTACAATGTATGATGTTTCGAATGATGTTTCTTTAGTGCACCTATGTGTGCTAATTGCAACCAATTTGCATGTTCTGATTCATCTACTCAACAAGCAAGAATCTTTTGATTATCCTGTTTATATATACTTCCTGCTATGATTTGGTATCTTTGAGACTTGGTAATCTCTCCTTCATTGATCCTTATCCTAGGATTCTTGAATTGGGACTATCAGCTTAGCCCATTCTGGTACTATCTCAAGGTTAAACAAATATGCATTAGGTAACTCATCCACTACTCCTTGAGGAGCTTCTCCTGAGGTTAGGCTCGAGAGGTGGTTAGCTCTGAGATGTATCTTTCCTTTTCTTACTACTACTTCGAAGTCATACTCCATGAGTAATAGAAACCAACCCATTAATCGTCCCATGTTACATGGCTTGTTGACTAAGTACAACAATGCTTGATGATCTGTAAAGAATTTGAATGTGTTTGCCAACAAATAGTGCCTGAACTTCTTTACTGCGTAGATCATTCCTAATCCTTCTCGTTCCGTAGTGGTGTAATTTCTTTCTGCTGCATTCAATTGTCTACTTGCGTACGATATGGGGAGAGCTATATTACCTTCATTCGTGGGTTGTGCTAACACACATCCTATGGCATAATTGGATGCATCCACATGTACATGGAATGGCTTACTCCAATCCGGGGTTGTTAATATAGGTGCTGAGCACAAACGTCGTTTAAGTTCATTGAATGAATTCTCACATTCATCTGTCCATTCAAACTTGGTCAAAAGAGAGTACAGAGGCTTGGCTATGATTGCATACATGTGTATGAATTGTCTATAATAACCACAATGTCCCATAAATGCTTGTACCTCTTTTACATTGTTTGGTCTAGGTAGATCTGCAATCACCTTCACTTTTTCTTCGTCCGTAGATATTTCATTCTTTGACACAATGTGTCCTAATTTTTCCTTGTCTGACCATGAAAATACACTTTTCTGGGTTCAAACAAACCTGATATTCTCGACATTTGTCAAATATTTGTCTTAACTCGGGGATATGTGTTTGCTTGATATTCGAATGAGCACATAAGTCATCAACATAGACTTCCAAATTCTTACGTAAGAATTTCTTAAAAACATGACACATGAGTCACTGGAAAGTAGCGGGTGCATTTGTTAAGCCAAAAGGAATTACACGAAATGCAAATATGCCCCATTCTGTGGCAAAAGCCGTCTTGTGTTGATCTTCTGGAGCAATGGCTACTTGATTATAGCCTGAGAATCCATCAAGAAAGCTGTAAACTTCCTTGCCCGCAACTCTTTCCAATAAATGTTTCGTGATAGGAAGAGGATAACTATCTCTAATCGTGGCGGCATTAACTTTTTTAAGGTTAATATACACACACAATTTTCCATTCTTCTTTGGCACAACCACAATGGGGGATACCCATTCGGTATGCTCAATTTCATAGATGAATCCTGCTTCTATCAAACGGTCTATCTCCTCTTTAATCTTCGCAGCGTAGTTATCATTGTACGTGTATGGCTTCTATTTCATACGTTTTGCATCTAGAGTCATAGGGATTCTATGAGAACATATATCTGGATCTACTCCTTTCAAATCTTTGTAACTCCAAGTGAAAACGTCTCTATTTTGTGTAATAGGGCAACTAATTCTTCTTCTTCTTCCGTCGTCAAATCATGCCCTATGTAGGTACATTTCTCTTCTTCTCCTTCTATGGCAACTATTATTTTTTTGGTTTTCTCTCGATTATCATATACTTTTCCAGCGTCAGCTTTTCTGTTAGGCATTCGTACCATGATTCGTCTATCTTCTATTTCATACTTCTTGAAGTTCTCTGGAACCTCAAACAAAGATTCTTCTTTTTCTGACATGGTTTCTTTCTTCTTTATTTTATTACCTTCACTTTTGTCAGTCACTTGTGTGGTTAACCTCACCTCATTCATAATTTCTTCATGTCTCTGTGGGTAAGTTTCTACTTCGTGGAAGTATTCTTTTTCTGATTCAAAGGATGGATCCATAATAATTGAATCTAAATCAAAATCGCTCGCATCCTCAAATGCATCAGTGTTAGGTTCACATTCTTCTATAACTAAATCACACATGATCAGCTCTATTGTGAAAACTGAAATGTCATAGCCATCCTAGTCACAGTGGGGTGTCCATTGTTCTTCATTGATGGCTACATCCATGGTTGCTTGGATTTGTGCACGACCATGGGGTTCAAACTCCTCATTTGGAAATACTACAGGTGCATAAGCTGGGTCTTGAAGGGTTCGTGGATGTTGTTCTGCACCTAAGGTCCTAGCTTCTAACCGTTCTTCCTCATGTTTTGCTACCTTACACATCCATAAATGAGTGTCCTCGTGTAACCATGAGGGGTTTGACTCCAATGAGTGTACCGATTCCGTTTCTACCTGTGTCTTATGGATGGTATTCCATTGTATTGGGGGTACATCTCTATGTGAATAGTCTTTAAGATTGACTTTAGTAGTCACTCCTAAATGTTGCAAGTACAAAGAATTAGTTCCCCAATCTTGTACAATTTGCAACTGACGCATGAATGGTCGTCCCAATATCATCTCATAAGCATGATTCTTACTAAAATCACAAATGGCAAAGGTATGCTCAAATTCCACACCACAAGTGGTGAGAGCTATGCCTTCTAGTAAGCCTAATGGTTTTTCTATGTGTTCGTCAGCCATTTGTAGCTTCATCCTGGTATGTCTTAGTGCTGGCTTACCCCAACGTTTGCATAAAGCGGTGGTAGCAATGGCTACTCCGGCTCCTGAATCTAAGATGGCTTTCATGGTGTAGCCCTGATGGGTTATTGGAAGATAAGTGTTACCTTCCTCTCCTTCACTTACATCTCCGATCTTTTCTACGGGTATCTCTGGTATCTTCTTTTGTGATCCTATTTGTGAGGGAGTAGTAGCAAGCTCAGGGAATTGATTTGCTACATGTTTCCACAGTTCTATTTTAACCTTCAACAACTCCTCTAGAGTTAGATTACATTGTACTTTAGTGTTCTTGATCACTTTCGTGTTTCTTGGGATCACTGATTCTTCATTCCTCACTATTATCGTGGGTGCTCTCATACTAATAGACTTTTCTTCCCAAGGTCCTGTGAACTGAGGTAATTCTTGCAAAGAATTGGATTCAAAACCTGTGTGTTCACTTAGTTGCTCCTCCTCTACATCATCGTAAATAGAGGGGATGTCTTGGGGAAATTGTTCCTGCAAGTCGTCTATTTCTTGAATACGAGGATGGGTTCTTTGTTCTTTTCTCCATTTCTCTTCTTGGATTTCTCTCAAAAATTCATGTGAATATATATGTATGGAAGACAGGTTGTCTTCACTATCCGTATCGGGTACTTGAGACAGGGATGGTGCATTCCTTTCTTGTGTCTCTGAGGCAATAGTGTTCCTATGTTCATTCTTTTTCTCTTTGCTATCAATCAAGTATTCTAGCCTCTCCATTAGTCCTTGAAAGTGTAGTTCCGGTTTTGCCATGTTATTCCAATTTAGATATCTAGAGGCTTCAAACATAGCTTGTGCTAATTCTACCATTTTCATGCAAAGCTTAGTCCTCTCAATTTCTAAGTCTGCTCGAGGGTAGTTCTTACTCATTTCCGCTACTTGAGGTCCTTCTTTTAATATGGCTTGATACGCACGAAACATCATGTCTAGGTTTTCTGGTATGGGTTCCGCTAAAATTGATCCTAATTTTTGAGCTGGGTTCTCTTGATTCAATTCCTGTGAAGTTAACTCTAGGATTTTGGCTCTAGATTCCTTGAGACTTCCTTCCAACTCAGTTATCCTTTTACTCCACTTTCTTTTAATCCTTTCTCTTGAATCTTTCCAAGATTTCATTTTTTTATTGCTAGATTTTGCAACTTCACTGGTTCCAGCTATTTTCTCCTGATGGTGTTGTTGATTCTGTAAGAGCACCTGGGCTTTGGTTATAGCTTGGATAGGCACGTATGTAGGGTTGGATCCATCTGCATTGTTTAAAATACCTATCACGCTGATTGGTGTCACATTTGAAGCATTAACTGGGTTCTTAGGACAATCTTTTATGATGTGCTATTTACCACAATCCGCACAAAAGCCTTGTATGTTCTAATATTGAGACTGTCCTCCCAAAGGAGGATGTGGACAATCCTTTATGAAATGGTCTCCTTGGCACCTAAAGCATGGTCCTCTAGGGCCCTGTGGTCTTTGCTATCTCAATTGGGGCCGTGGATTTGGGTTTGTGTACATCACATGAGCGTAGTCAGGCTCCCAACTAGGTTCCAATGGTGGACTATCGTACTGATAAGTCTCCACATGTTCTGGTGACTCCGTGTAATAAGCGGGTGGACTATCTACATGAGTAGAGTCAAAACTATTTGAGTTTGGGTCACTGTCTGTGATCAAAGGTGAAGAAGGCACTAAGGCCCTACTTAGGTTCTCTTCTGCAGCAGCGTATTTGACTTAGATGAGATTCGCTGGTGGGGGTGGCTACTGAGCTAAAACGGGTTGAGGTCTTTGTTGAGCCTGATATGGATAGTTCTGAGGAGGCCTATAGAAATAAGGCTCAACATTGTATTGGCCTTGATACCTACTTGGCTGCAGGTATGCTTGTGGGTAGTTCGGTCTCAGTGCTTGTTTGTTATAAGGGCAGTCCTTTGCCGTATGATTCGTATATCGTCTCTCAATTGTACAATATTTGCCACTAGGGTTAGCTTGCGGTTGTGGTGCATTGGGGCACACGTTTGCCATATGATCACCACCACAGGTGTAACAATGCTTGTTTGTTGTGACCGTAGGCATCTGTTTACTATAAACTCCTAGTTTCTGGGCCAGTTTTTCTGCTAGATCCTCTATTGAGCTAGACAATTTTGTACATGCTAGAGGTGAACAATCTGAGTCCTTATAGTCTTTTGAGAGTTCCAACTCATCTCCTAAGTTATCCTCAATGTCTATACATATTCTTACACATTGCTCTAGCATTCTGGGTTCTTTTAAGTACACATGGGAGCGTAGTTTAGAGCTCAACAAGCCATCTAGGAACAATGACACTTGCTTGGACTGTGAAGGTAGCTCTTGTACTAGACATCTTTCAATATATTGTCTAAACCTACGTCCTGCCAGTCTAACTGTTTCTTAAGGGGTCTGTTTGAAGCTATGAATCAACGAAGACGTGTCATGCCTGATCCCACTTTTAGAGAATTATGTGATGAATGACTCTAAAAAGTGATGGATGTCTCTAAATTGCCTATGTTGCAAAGGTTGAAACCAAGCTAAAGTGGTGTTCTTTAACGTTAATCCAAATGTGTTATATTGTGTGAACATGTCTTCGACTTGCTCTGCTCTTAGTACTTGCTTAAATTCTGCGACATGGTCATAGGGATCTCCTCTCCCATCAAAGTAGTTTTTCATGGATTTTACTAACTGACTGGGTCCCAATATTCTTGCGTGTTCACGTGGTCTAGGTAGAGGAAAATCATCTCTACCACCTGGTATTCTTTGTCTTTCCACTCTGTCCATGTCTATGGTGGTTCTATCTCTCCCTATGGGATGATTGAAGCTTACTTCCGGTCTTTCTTTGTTCTTTTCTCTTTGCATGCCATGGGCTGAGGATGTTCCTGCCCCTTGTTGGCTCGCGTTTACGTTTGCTCGAGATGGAGGGAATACTAATTCGCCTCTCCATGTGTATGTGTTTCTAGCGTGGTCAGGGGGGTTCTATATCTCAAAAATGCTTTGTCTGTCTCTTTATTCACAAAAAACTCTATGCTTCTGTTATCATGAGGGGTCTAATTTGGAACTAGTACTCGTGTCAGTACAAATTTCCTTCTAGGTGTTCTCGGTTCTTCTAATGGTTCTTTTCCTTGGTATTTAGCTTCAGTCTCTAACTGAATTACGCCAAACTCATTTGTATTGTTTGGCTGCACACTTAAGATGTACATCGTTCCTTCCTTGTCTATGTATGCGTCTCTCTCAAATTTCACCATTGGACGTTCCAATCCAATGGGTTGATCAGGATTGTGCATTTGCACCACTTGTCTTCGCAAACCATCCTCATAGATGCAAGCACCTAAGCGGTTGGTTCGGAGAAATTCTAATTGAGTCTTATAGGGTCCTTCTGGTTTTTCTAAGTATGCTACATTTGACCCTCCTTCTGGTCTTTCTATGCTAAATGCCATTTTCGGTCACTCGTGTCTGAGCTCTCGTAGGGATAACTAGTGTTGAATTGTTGTGCCCACGATCGTGTAGTAGTTCTTATGCTGGCTTCTGATGATCTAAGGCTTCATCGGTCTGACTCACCTATATGTTTGCCTGATCTAAGGTTCATGAATTTTCTTCCTCTGACCGTTAATGTTCCTTGTTTCTTACCTTTAATTCCCTTTAGATTCTTGTCTCAATGTATGCATTAGGAATTTGACTTTCTCTGGTACCTTGAGTTCTCGTTTCATCAGACTTAAGTTCTTTCCCTTAGGGTTTTCGTATCATACACCTTTACTTTTAGTCTTGGACTTGAAAAATTTAGTCTCTTGAAATTGAGGTGTTCCTATCCTTCTTAATCCACAATGCTAACGCTTTAGCCTAAGCTAATAATTGACTGAGGGGATTGAGTAATCTTCCAACCTCGAGTCAATTGCTTTGCTTGCCCTGATGCCCAAGAAGCCGCGCTTCCCAAGCTTTGCATTCCTCACTGCCTTGCTTTGGTTGCCCTTGATTGCCCTTGCCAGACTTGTAAAAGTCCAAGATTAGACCAATTCTCAAATGGATGATCAAGCACCTGAGTATATACACCTTTTAAGGTCCTTTCCCTTATGCCCAAAATTTCAATGCCCCTTGGCTTTTCTAGTCCCAACTATGTCAACCTCAAATTAGCTTATCTAAAAATCAACATATTCTTAAAAAAAAAACAATTGAGGTCGCGTAGTACTTGTAAAGAGCTTTCTAATGAGCTATTAAGCTCAAAAAACGGACTTCGGATGAAAAAGATATGAGCGTTAGGCTCTTGGGGGTAAAAACTAACAAACAGGTTTTTCTTTCCCTATGCGCTAAGGGGTCTCCTATGAATGCAATGATCCAAAAATTTTCAAAAAATAGCCACAAAATTGATAAATCAAACCCTAAAAATTGCGTTTGAGGTGGACAATCGTGATGATCTGAGATGATCACGATGGTCTGGGACCGTCGCGATGGTCCAGGTGAACCGTTGCAATGGCGTGGCACAATCGCGATGGTCCGATGGAGCGAACAGTCACGATGGTCTGAGAGTGAATGATCGCGATGGCGTGGATGTGAACTGTCGTGATGGTGCAAAAAATGAACCGTCGTGATGGTTTGATCTGCGAGCAATCATGATGGTATCAGTCAACGGTCAACGGGACAATCACGATGGCGTGAGCCCGTCGTGATGGTCACAAAGCACGATGGCATGAGCCAATCGTGATGGTTCAAATGTCGAGGCGTCGCGATGGTCTGAGGGTATCGTCGCGATGGTCTAGCTTGCCATGTGGCAGCATCGGCACGATAGCATGGGCCAATCGCGATGGCGTGGGGTTGACGGGATTGTCGCGATGGCCCAAGTGAACCGTCGTGATGGCCCAAGTGAACCGTCGCGATGGCTCAAGTGAGCCGTCGCGATGGTGCGAGACCCTCGCGATGGTCTGGCCGAGCCGTCGCGATGGCATGAGCCAATCGTGATGGTGTGAAACAATCACGATGGTCCACCAAAGTATGAATTTTGCAAATGCAAGTTTAGATTCCTATATGCGCAAGGGTCGCCTACACTCTTATGAACTCGCTTACCAAAAATACCGAAGTTGGCAAACCATCACGATGGTCTGACACACTCAGCACATCTCTGACAGAAAGTGAAATTTTACCTTTTCCAAGCTTTCCTGATGCACTGGAGCACTATACCTGCAAGAAAACGCAAAAACACAGTAGCACATGCAAGCACAAAAGCTCTCTCTCTCTCGCACATGCACAATTGGGGGTAAATGAGGAGAATGGGTGGATATGGTGAATTGTTTGATTTGTTTGGAGTTGAAGATGAGGATGCGGTGATGAAGATGGAGTGTGGGGGAGGTGAAAAACACTAAAAACTAAGTAAAAACAACAACAAAAACTGAAATTTTTACCTTCCAATGCCACTTCTTGCTATACTCTTACCATCACACATTCGTCCTAGACTCGAGCTTTTTCAACACCTTGCATAATATACCACGAACATTTTGATAACAATACATGATGTATCATGTAATCCCATAATGGGTAATTAGTACCATCCAACATGAGTTCACCAGCTAACATAATGGTTAATTAGTACCATCCAAGTTGTCTTCAATAGCTCACATCATTGCTCTCAATCATGGCTACTGATAAATACCTTGATGCAAAAAAATGACTCTATATGAAAAAATTAAATACAAACACCTTGTCAAGCTCTCCAATACCTATAGGAGTCTTTGACTTGCTTGTATTCACAAAACACACACACACACACACACACACACACACACACATATATATATATATATATATATATATATATATATATATATATATATATATATATATATATATATATATATATATATATATATATATATATATATATATATATATATATATATATATATATATATATATATATATATATATATATATATATATATATATATATGTGTGTGTGTGTGTGTGTGTGTGTGTGTGTGTTTGGCACAAAAGGATGAAATTGACTGCACAATCATTTGAATAGTGCATTTGCAGGCCCAAACGAGCTTAGATCAAAATTTTGATGCCTTTTATGACTATGATTGGAGGGCTGTTGATGATGCCCTAGATGAAGTGGTGGCCTCCTCTAATACCAATTGTTGGAGTTTGAGTTGTGCACAAGGACGGGAATAAGACAAGGAGGAAGAAGAATCTTGGAGCATAACACAAGACTAAACAAATTACCAAGTGAATATATAAAGATAAGTAACCTGTTAGGGTTATCAATGTACATACAAGCCATGGGAAAAAAACCCCCTAAAGGAGGGAAAAAGGTACCCCTAGAGTCCTAAGTATGTTCACACACATCACTACCAAAATATGTCAACCATCAAAACATACCCCTCTGATGTTTCTCCTTTGGTAAGGGGTATCTGATATGGTTGAGTCTCTCATGCCATAGTTTACTTGTGCCCACCCTTGTAGTGGCAATAAGAGTAGACAACTCATACAAGTTGTTCCTTATGCCAACCCCAACAATGTTTGTTAATATTCATAATCTTAGCTCCTATCTTGTTGAAAGATAGTTCATGATCTTGATCAATTATAGAAGCTACCAAAAGTAGATTTCTTTTGATTTGTGGTATATACAACACATTTGAGGGCTTTTTGATATCCCTATTGGAATTAATGAAAGAAACCATAACTTTTCCCTATGTAGGATATCTTGTATTATTGCATAGCTTTACTATGATAGGTTCGTTTGGAGGTTATAAGGAGCTATAAATTTCTTTTCTACTTTTCATGTGATGCCATAGGCACCACTTTCCAACACGCATGTGTCATGCAAACCCTTTTGCTACCAATACATGATGCATCATATATGATCATAGTGGGTAGTTAGGACCATCCAATTTGTCCTCCACAACCAACATACTGAATAGATCATTGCTTTGAGCTATGGCCTTTGACAAAAATACCCTCATGCAAAAAAATGATTATTCTCAAAAAGTTGAACACAACCACCTTGTTGAGCTCTACTACACCTATAGTAGACTTTGAGGCACTTGTAATATCTAACCAAAACCTATATATATGTTTGGCACAAGAAGAAAAAATTGCATATATAGAGGTTGCAATAGTGCATTTGGAGGTCAAAAAGAGCTCAAGTCAAACTTTTGACACCACAAAGCTTTTTTGAACTCCTAATTACCGTGAATATGCCCACCAATTTTCATGCGATTATGAGACTATGACTGTAGGGGTCTCGAGGATGCCCTCGATGAAGTGGTGACCTGTTCTAATACAAATTGTTGCAGTTTGAGATTTGCAAAAGTGCACAAATATAAAAAGGAAGAAGAAGAAGCTTTGATCACAACACACAATACTAAATGTATGAGCAGGTGAATATACAAAGATAAGTGAATCCTTAGGATTATAGACGTATATACAAACTTGGGGAAAAAAACCTCGTAAAGAGGGAAAAAAACCTACCCCGAAGGTCTTAAGTGTGTTCACACACATCAATTCCAAAATATATCAACAAATATTGCGCAAAGAAGATGAACAAGGTAGCTCAAACCTATTCAACAAAGATTATTCCAAACAAAAAGTGAGATTCAAAGACGAAGCTAAATTTTTAAAGACCTTCTCTTGTGCGCCATGCCACCTATTGTTGTAATGGAAAGTATCCATGTATATGGTGTATCATAATTCTAGTATTACATAAAACTTCTACGGATATTATAAACATTGTGTCCCACATGTTTGAAAGCAGTGTAAAACATTATATGCTACATTTTTCTTTTATGTAGAAGCTATGAATAAATGGAGATGTGTAAAACATTATATGCTACAATTTTCTTTTATGTAGAAGCTATGAATAAATGGAGATTCTGACTCAAAATTATTTATATTTTTAACATGCTTTTGTTCATTGTATCACAAGTGTAAAATTCATGATCTCGTGAATGGTGATAATATCATTCTTTTGGGATTTTACATCGTGGGTTGTATAAGCTGATAGATTATGCAAAATTTGAGAATAATTTTGCATGTGCAATTCATGATTCTCAGAGTTTTCCTGATGAAAAAATTTTGCTTGTATTCTTTGTTCATCTCAATTTTGCTAGTTTTCTTCATCTATAGAAATTTGTAATGATGTAATCTTTATCCAAACTTGAGATGCCTTATAAGCATTCCTTTTAGTGTTTTATTTTGACTAAATTTAAACATTCTTCCTTCCCCAAAGATGGTTCGGTTAGAGCTATGCATAAGTTGAAACTTGTTCATAGTGATGTATTTGGTCCTATGTAGATACATTCATTTTGGAATTACTTATACTTATGGTTATAACTGATGCATTTTCTAGGCATGCATGGGTTTATCAAGTGAAAATGTAGTTAGAAGTGTTAATGTGATCTAAATAGTTCCTAGTTATGGATGAGAACCTATCAACATATAAAATGGGCACTATGCTTTGTGGTCAAGGGGGGAAGTGTATGTATTTTGAGTTAAATGCATTTTGGGCTGAGTGTAGGATAAAACATCAATGTATAATGCAATATACACTATAAGTAGAAGATTTAAGCAATACATGAATAGATCTCCAAGAAATGAACTTCTATCTCAATCAAAGGACTATTACATGCACTCATAAATTTCACAAGGCATGAACCTTGAATGCATGCATAAAAAGGCATTACACATAGAAGATTATTGTGTTTGTGATGTATTATGACAAAAAAGAGAAGATAAGAGTAGTTGTTCTTGGAGCATTACAAATGAGAAACCCATTATGAATGTTGAGGACTTTGCCAACCAAATAGCCAAGCATGTGAGTATGAACACTAATGTTAAGAGAAATCCAATTCCATCTAAAAGAGTTGAAACCTTTGAAAGATTTTGGAATTTTGAAGGTGGACATCCTACTCTCTTCTAATGGAAGGCTTTCATACTCATCTAGTGAGCTCTATGTGGAGTGTTTTGATGATCATTTCAATAATAGCAATACAACATCATTCAAATATAGAATGTTCCCAAAGTTGAGGGTCCTCTCAGGGTGAATATTAAACACATACATAGTTCCCTTCTTATCTATGTTCGAGTTTATTGACCTTCAAAATATATCTATAAGTAGGTGGAACCCCCTAGGAACTAGTTGACATTCTCACAAACTTATGCATAGAAAACCAGTCAAACTTGCAGATCTTGTTGCTCTCTAATCACTTAGCATTTTTCAAGAATATCCTACAAACATACAAAAGACACCACTAGCTTTCCAATGAGCTAAAGAAAACACAAATTGGATAAATATAGAGGAGATGTGACCTTTGCAATTTTGAGGTTTAATGGAGACCTTCAATAGACATAAACCCAAGAACACATACAACTTTCAAAGAGCCCTTGTCTCTCCTCCCAACCTAAAATAATATGAAAATGTAAATGTTGAAAGTCGATAGTAGGAGCTTTCAAGTGAGCCACCCAACATGTAATTTGCATATAGAATGAGGGAGATACAAGCTTTGAAAAGAGAGAGATATATGACTCTCTTGGACTTGAAACAAGATGAGGACTTCTAACCTCTTATCATAGCGTTTAAAACTAGCCCAAAACCTTCCTAATACATTTTAATTCATGGTAGACAATTGGATGGAGGTATTACATGACTTAAGTGCGCAAATAAGAAAACTATGGCTGGACTTTGAGAACTTACCACATCGACCTTGCACTACCACTGTAGCTCCCTTGTGGCTTAGTCATTTGAATCACTACGTTCTATAAATTAGAGGGTACTTTGGCTATCATTTATCAATTATTTCTACTTGATTGAATTATTTGAAGACCTCCCAAAGGTATTTACATCTTTTGGAATATATACTTAACCTATATAAAATCACTCATTTGAGTCATTACTTCTAGATAATTTATCAATTATTTGAGCCTCCTTGAAGTATTTGAAGATCTCCCAAAGGTATCTACATATTGTGAAACTTGTACCTTAAGCTTTACATATAAAAAAGTAATTTTCTCAACATTCTTCCCCTCAAGTTTCAAAGAGTACTAGTATTTCCTTCATGCCAAGAATATAGTTGAATCTTTGAAGCTTTCGTCCATCGAAGGATTTAATGAAGATATCTAGAACTTGATCTTTTGTTTCAGCAAAAGAAACTTGAACTTCATTGTTGATGGCCCTCTCCCAAACATAATGCTAGTGTACCTCTATGTGATTTGTTCTAGCATGAAAATAGGATTTGAGGTCATTTAATGCTACTCAAACTATCCCCATATATCAATGGTTCATCCTGCACATTCAAGTCATAAAAAAACTTTTTAAACCACATAACCTTAGTAGTAGCCAATGCTAAACCTCTACAATCATCCTCTCTAGATGATAAAGCAAGTGTATGCTTTTTATTTCTGCTCCATGTTAGTGTCTTGTTTCTTGCTATTACCACATATCCACTTGTCGACTTTCTGTCATCTTTACATCCAACGAAATCTGCATCAATAAATAATTTATGAGTTATATCAACATCATGACTATAAAATAATCATTCGTTCATGGTACCTTTCAAATACCTAAGTACTCTTCTTTATACATGCATATGAGGTATTCTAGGTTCATGCATAAACTCTAACAATACTCCCTTTGCATATAATATATTAGGTCTAGTTTTGGTTGCATAAATCAAATATCCTACCATGTATCTATAAGCATTCATATCATGCAGCTCATCACCTTCTTTTGCACTCAACTTTACATTACATCCCATTGGAGTAGATGTTGGAGGAGATGGCGTGTAGATTCGTGAGATGAATTGGTGCTGCAAAACCCTACTTTACACTAGCCAAGAACAAGTGGTGGGGAGTGTAGTAGGACCCTTTATCTTCCTAATGACCAAAAGTGATCACTAATGTGCTTGGAAACATGATCCTCCAATCAATGAATCAAAACACATGAGGAGAAAGTTGAACCAAGATCATAGACTTGCTATTTTAGTCTTTGCACATGTTTAATAGAATGAATAGTGCTCTCAACCTGCTAGCAATTGGCTAAATTCCTCTTGGTGGTATATAAATAACTTAGATATCTACCAATCATAGGTTATTTGAATAAAAAAGATGTATTACAAATTGAGAATGAAGCTTAGCAAGTTAGAGTACTTGCTCAACATTTTCAAAGTGCTTTAGTGTACAGACCAGAGAGTAAAGATATGAAGATATCTCACTATTTTGAAAATCAATGATAATGAAAATTTGTAGCTATGAATTGGATAGCATACTAAATCTATAGTGCTTTAAATAACATCAAAGGATCAACCATGCATTGAGAACAAGCTTTGAGAAGTTCACTCTTCTGAGATGATCATAGTAGAGAAGTGAAGTAATCAATGTGTATGTATTAGATCACATAGAAATACAATGAGATTGGCAAGGTTCAATTGCACAATGTGAGGGTAGTTATGGAATTATGGATTGCACTCACTAATCACAAACAATCTCCCTCAATTGATCTCCCTAATCGGGATTTTTTATGCGAACCTTTTTTATCCTCTTTTATAGTTCAAATTCGAGCCAAAGCTTTGAATTCAAATTAAAATTCTCACCATAAAGTGAGTCCTAAAAAATATGAATTATTCTTTTATCAATAAATTACCAAGTAGCTTGAGAGTTTATGCCTCCGAACTCCTTGCGGGGTTAGTGCAATTGACATGTGCACTTTTACAAAGGTAAAAGGTAATTGAATTTTACAAGGGAGTGATCATACGTGACTACATGCGATATATGCTAGTTATCCAAGTATATAGGCTTGGAATCTTTTGCACCAATAGCTCCCCCTCAAGCCTAACATTCTTGGTCTTCATTCCTCCTTGATTTCCTACAATCCAATCATCATCTTGAGCATGTTCATCTTAGTTGCATCCAAAGACTTTGTGAGCATATCTACACATTGCAAATGAGTTGATACATAGGACAATTGGATGTCCTTGCGAAGTAATTTATCTTTTACATAATGATAGTGCACTTCAATATGATTAGTCCTTGCATGATAAAAAGATTAGCAACCAAATGAAGTGAAATGGTGTTTTCTCCAAAAATCATTGGAGTATAAGTATGTGATACCTAATCTGTGTAGAGTAGTTTAAGCCACATAGCCTCTTGTGTTGCATTTGCTAAGCCTCTATATTATGTCTATGTGCATGAAAATGCCACAATTGGTTGCTTCTTTGGTGATCATGATATTAGCTTTGAACCTACAAAAGACAAGCAAACAGAGGTGCTTCTCCTATCATCCTTAGAGCCAGCACAATCTGCATCAGAATACATCTTGATATCCAAATCAGAAGTAAATGGACAAAACTACCTATCATTTATGGTACTTTAAATATTTTAAGATCCTCTTGGGAGCTTCCAAGTGAGGTTTTCTTGGTGTATGTATAAACTAGCTTTATGTACTTACTCCATAACATATGTCTACTCTTGTTAGGCTTGCATTATTGAGACTACCAACAAGTTTTTGGTAACCAGTAATATCTTCAAGAAGTTCTACCTCATGAGACCTAAGTTTGTGATTGCGTTTCATGGGTGTACTTGCAATTTTATTGTTCTCCATCTTGAGTTTTACCAACATATCATGAATGTAATTCCTTTGAGTGATAACACACCATAATCTGTGTATAAAAGTTCTAATCCAAGAAAGTACGCTAACAAACCAAGGTCACAGATCTTAAACTTTTCCATCATCTAAAATTTGATTTTCTTGATGCCATTGGCATCATTCCCTGTAATGATAATGTCATCCACATAAACACATAAGTAAATGACCTTTGAGTTGGTCTTCTTTATGAACAAAGAAGAGCTTGCTTTGTTGGCAATAAATCCTTGATCTTGCAAATATGTGACAAGTCTATGGTCCCAAGCTCTCGGAGCTTGCTTTAGACCATAGAGTGCTCTCCTTAACTTGCATACAGAACCTGGTTTGTCCTTATCTTTATACCCTAGTTGTTGAGCCATGTAAACTTCTTCTTAGATACATCCATTTAGAAATGCATTCTTGACATCTAACTGATATAGATTCTAATTCTTTGAGGTAGTTACACTTACCAAAACCCTAATTGTTGGCATCTTAGACACAATTGAAAAAGTCTCCTCATAATCCACTCGATGGGTTTGAGCAAACCCCTTTGCCACTAGTCTTGCTTTGTACCTTTTTATAGAACCATATGAATTTTTCTTGATTTTATTTTCTTTCCATTCTTTCTTCTCATTGGCTTCTTCAAATGAAGAAGGTTCTTCTATCATAGAGTCTTTAGTCATGTACATAGAATGTTTGGTGACTAATGATGTGTCATAGCCATACCTTATGGGTCTTTTAATCTCCCTTTGAGATCTTCGGAGTGCTTGATTGGAAGACTCTGGAATGTCTTCCAACTACTTGAATTTGGTCTTACCCTTTGACTTCCAAGCCTTGAAGTCAATCTTCTCTTCATACTTTGAGTTGAGATCTTCTAGTATTTGTTGATATTCTTGAGTGAGAGTTGGAGAATCACTCTCCAAGTCATAAGGTAACTTGATCTTCCTTCAATCATCTTCAAACCATGAATTATTATAATCAAACACCACATCCCTACTAACTATAAACCCTCTGCTAGTGGGATTTTATAACCTATATCCCATCTGATTTTGGTCATAGCCAATGAATATACACTTTTAATCTTTTGGATCAAGCTTCCCTCTAATATGTGAGGATATATGTGCATAAACTTTGCACCCAAAAATTTTATAATGGTCTAATGATGGTCTCCTACCATTCCATGCCTTGTATGATGTCATTCCATACAAGTATTTGGATGTGAGCCTATTAATCAAGTATGTGGCTATGGAAAGAGCCTCTACCCATAGGTAATTTGGTAGTTTCTTTTCATTCAACATTGATCTTGCAGCCTCTACTATTAGTCTATTCCTCCTCTCTGGCACTCTATTTATTTCACTAGTGTATCTTGTTGTGACCTCTGTCTCTATTCCTTTGTCCTTTAAAAATGAGTCAAATTTGTGCGAGAAATACTCACCACCTCCATCAGATCTAATCCTCTTCAACCTTTTACCTGTTTGGCTCTCAATCAATACCAAATACTTTTTGAAACAAGTAAAGACTTCATCTTTATGCTTCATGAAGTAAAGAATTGTCCATCTACTATAATAATCAATAAATGAAACATAGTACCTTGACCCAGAGATAGATGGATCTCTGCTAGGACCCCACACATCTATGTGCACAAGCTCCAAGTAGTCTTCATACATATAACCCTTTTTCTTGAATGGTTGCCTGTGAGCTTTGCCAAATTGGCATGCTCCACATTTGTATATCATGTGTTGCTTGGATACATCTCGAATGCTCAGCACACTTTGATCCCTACATATTTGCTTTAGTGTTGTCTCACCTATATGACCTAGCCTTTTATGACATATCTCTAGTTCAAATATGGTTTGATCCTTGTAGTTAAAGAGTGCAACCTTTCTAGTATCTTCAACTTCAAATGTAAAGAGTCTTCCATATTTCTCACATTTTTTAATCCTCTTGAAACCTTGTTGAGAATCTTCCACATACGCTCCATGTCTTGTAAATCTGACCTGTAAGCCATTCTCAATAATCTGTCCAACACTAATGAGATTTTTTGTTATGGTTGGCACATATAAAAACTTACTCAAAAGGTTCATGTTACCATCAATAGCCTTGACATTTCCAATCTTCTTAATAGAGTGTCTGTTGCTCTAGCACAATGGTAAGTACCACGTTAAGAAGCTTCACCTCCTTAATGTCAATCCGTGGGAGAGGTAGGAGTGATATGAAGATCGTGAACGTGAAATGATGTGAGAGTGAAGGTGAGAAGCACAAAGATGCACACACACATACACACACACAATGAAGAGACAAGCAAGACACAATGGAAGGTAGGAAATTAGTTCTATTACTCAAGAATACTCTTACAAGCTCAAACTAGCTCTTTGCTCACACTAACCAAAATGAACCAACCTCAAAAATGAGCTCTCTAGCTCTTTTTATAGTTTCTAGACTAGTTTTGACCGGTTTCACATCTAGTGACCGGCCTAGTTAAAAAATAGGTCCTAGAGGCTATTTGGAAGGGTAAACGATGTCTAAAAATAACGAAAATTGGTACGCGTATTCTACCTAAGCTCCTCAAGCTCGAGGACTCCTCGGCTTGCACAAAATGGAGCTATGGATTACAAAATGGGGTTTTCTATGATACATATGTTACAATTAGTGATAACAACCACTGTTGAATGTTTGGGGAATTAATAAGAAATGTATTTGTTTGAAAAATTGATCCTCCTGGCTCCCTGCTCCTTCTTTACATGCTTCCGTGGCGTCTGTGCCTCTGGCTGCTTCCAACACCCCCCTCCCTCTCGCTTCTGTCGTCCCTGACAGAACCTTGTTGTGAGGTCTGCCGGATGTAGTTCTGTAGGAGGTCTTGAGCGAGTGTGTGCTCTGATATACGAATGCCTCGGGCTAGATCAGCCTCGAGTTTCTCGCAGTCGATAGGTTGTGGCTCGTCTGGTGGTGGGAGCTGATAATGTGTGGAGTACACCATTCGTTCACAGGCGAATAATTGCAATAAGTGTGTGGGCCTGCTTATAAATACCTCTGAATGGTACTCCCAAAAGCCGGTGGTGAACATTTCTTCGAATGTCTGCTTGTAACATGCCGGTAGATATTTGATCCTGCAGTGCCAGGCGTAACACACCCGTAGCGATGGCGTTGTGCTCATATCATAGACTAAATCAAAGTTGCCATGCTCAAAGCCCGGGGTGTTTACATGGGGAGCCTTGATGCGTCGGAAGACTTTAAAGACCATCTGCATCATGTCAAAGATTTTGACAGTCATGTGCGCGGCAATATCATCCATATGCTTTAACCTAGGGAGCCAGTGGCGGATCGTCGCCATCATGTAGCCTACTGTGGGTAACTCGATTGGTGGCCTGAAATAGGGATAGTTCAGCCAGTCTTGGCACTGCTTATTGTTCTGTACCTTAATGGCGAAGGCAGTCCAAGAGCGGCGTCGTGGGACTGGTCCCCAGCACGGGTTAAATTTTAAGTGTAGCGGCGCTTTTACCCATGTGCTCATCATCTCGGGATAGTTTTGCAATAAATCTCTGCGCCAGTCTGGTTGAAGGATTTCACCTCTCTGCGCCCTTGGTGGCAAGTCCTCTGGCTCGAATTGAGTGGCATGCGTTGGTTTCATTCCTGTTTCTTTCTCTATGGCTAACTGGTATTCAGCCATTAACATGAAGTACGGTTTATATTGGAGCTCATGCCCAGATATGTATCGTCGCGGGGCCAATTGAGCAAAGAATGGTGACTGTAAAATTTTCTCTTCAATTATGGCCATGGCATGTAGCTGTGCCTCTACTCTGGCTGAGTGTGTCGTTCTGAGTTCTTCCACTGTCTTCATCCACGCGGGGGTAGGTAATTCATAGGTCATCTGGCCTTCGGCCGTGACACGTCCGCCTGGGATGGGTATCGGTTCGTATGCCTCTTCAAATGTCTCCTCCACCGGGATAGTGACGGTTTCTTCCTCAGCTGGTAGCTCAGGTGGGGAGTCTGGCCTTGGTGGTGCTTCATAGACTGCAATTCTAGATTCAAGATTTGTTACCTGGGCCCGGAGTGCGTTAAGTTCCTCTAAAATTTCAGGGGCAGGGTCCGCAGGCGCTGGTAATTCTGCTGCTACTTGTACTTGTTGTGTTGCTGGTTCTCTGAGCTGTAGCAGTTTGTGATCTTCCTTTAACTTTTGATGCTCTTCATTCATACGATCATAGTCCTCGAGCAATCGCACATGATCATCTAGCAACATCCGCATCGATTTAGATGGGATTGCCTTGAATCTGCTCGGACTTAAGGGTTGGTCTGGATGGTCCAAAGCCGCTTCCAGATTCTCCCTATTCTGCTCTTGAAGTCTCTGGTTCTCCTCTTTTGCTGCGGCTAAGTGTCTTCTTAGTAGGCCCATATTTCTAGTAAGCGTTGCATTGCGGACGGTCTGGGCTCGAAGTAGGTTATCCAAATCCGCAGTGGCCTCTTTGGTTTTCTCCTCACTTTCTAGTTCTAATTTGTGATAGGCCTCTCGTAAATCTTGGTATCGGCTGTTCAGTGAGGCGTTCTCAATTGATAACGAATTAAGCTGCGTTTGTAATTCATTCGTCGTTTTCTGCAGCTGTTGATAGTTGGTGCCGAGTGATGCAAACTCATCGCGGACTTGCGTCATGCATGTGAACATGTGTTGAAATGCGGTGTCTATGGTGGGCGATAGTAGTAGTGAAGTGCTAAATGAGGATGTAGTGGGAGTAGATGCAGTGGGAATGGGAAATGGGGTTGGGACAGTGGATGCAGTGGTGATTGTGGAAAATTGTGACGTGCCTAAATATGAGGGTGTTGTGAGTGGAGTGGGTGGTGGTGAGGTGGATGGTGATATGTCCATGCCATTGGACGTGTTTAGTGTTGTGACTGTGAAAAGTGGTGTGATTGTGGGTGGTTGTGTAGGTGTGAATACGGGATTTACAAATGTAGAGTAGTTTACAGGGGGGATGGTTGGAGTAGCTTGGTGAAACGGGGAAATAGGGGTTATGGTAGGTTGGGGAGGTGAGACTGGTGAGAAGGTTAGTGGGGTTAGAAAGGGGAATGGGGGTCTTAGAGGTGGGGGAAACGTGGGGAAAGATGAAGGGGTGAAGGGGTTAACATATGGATGCGGAGGGTTGGGTGTGGGCATGGTGGTATGAATGGGTAAGGAAAAGGTTGTGGTTATGTTGCTTTGTACAGGTGTGGATGTGGGGTGAACAGGTGGGTGTGCGGGGGATACAGGATGGGTTGGTGAGAGATGAGGTGAGAGGGGAGTAGAAGGGGTGGATGTTATTTCGAGGATAGTAGTGGTATGTACAACAGTGGTACGTGGTGGGGAATCTACGAGGATGGGTTCGGTGGTTAATGAACGTTCGGGGGCGAGGCGTGCCTCCCTGGCCTGTGCTGAAGATTGAGCTCCTGTTGGTACACGAATATACTCTCCGGGCTTTGAAAGTAGTCGCACTCGGCGGGGGTCAAACTGTGGTAGTTGCTTTCTTTGTAAAAACCTGAGTGCTTCATGGGAGCCTACTGATTTGACTAACTCTCTGAACCCTCTGATGTAGGCATCTTCGAATCCTCCGGAGATGAGTTCCTGTTCAATTAATGTCTGGCTCTCCTCTTCAGTTAACTTCTTTCGTGCCCAGACTTTCTCCATGGTACGATATAATTTCTTTATAGCCAGTGTGTACGCTGCGGCTTCGAAAGTCTCATCTTCATATGTGCTGGTGTCGCCGTGTGTGTCGGTTTGTTGGCCTTGGCCCTCTGTCTGTCCGTCATGTGAGCTCTGGCTGGCTTCATCGTCGCCTTCATCGTCGTCTGTTTCGGTTCTTTCTTCTTCAGAGCCCGACACAGCTTGTCCCTGTGGCAGATCTCGCGGCATGGTAGGGTAGCTGGGACGCTCATATTCCTGGGAGAACAGTTGTGCTTCTGAATACTGGAATTCGTTTGAGAATGCATCAGGCATCTCAAAATCAAATGTCGTGTTTATGGGGTCGGCCTCCATATGTGGTATCGGGAAAGAAAACGCTTCCACACCAATAGTGGTGGGAGCTTCTGCTGTTGTGGTGGTGGGTTCTGAGGTGGCAACTGCCTGAGGTGCAGCGGTACTAGTGGTGGCCTCCGTAACCACTGGTCTGGACAACCGTATGCGAATAGGTTGTACTGTGGGAGCCGCTTCTGTCTGTGGTCACTCTGGAGAGGGTTGTGGTGATGGCGACTCTGGCACTTGAAGGCAAGGAATGGTGCCTCGCATACGCTTGCCTGCCCGTGTTCTACTGGGCTTTCTGGCTTTCTTCGTCGTTCCTTTGAATGCCTTCAGTTCTTCTCCTGTTAATGCACGCTCGATGGGCAAGTCATAAGCTAAGCACATATACACAATTCTAGTGAGTGCACAACATCCGTTAAGCACTTTTTTGCGTTCCCATCTGTGTTGTGCCAGGTACATTTGGTCTATGATCCAGCTTGCCAGATCAACAGTTTGAGGTCCCGTGCATGCCAAATACAATCCGAACCAGATTCGTTTATGGGGCATGGTAAATCTGTCCTGAGCTGGAAATGCGAAATGTTGCATGCATATCCTTAGTGGCTTTGACAGCTCAGGTGTAATGGCCAAAATCTCCTCCCACTTCGTGACATCCCCACGTTTCATCGGTTCTGGAATTAATCTCTCTCGGTCTGTGGGTGTGTGGGTGCCATGAATCTTGATGGCCGCCCTGATTAAATCCTTAGATAGGTAAAACCTTTTGTAAGGTGGATCATCCACTAGAGTAGGCAATATGAAGGTCCCTGGGATGTCCTTATTCTCTGAGGCCAGTAGGGTAGTGATTAAGTAATAGCACCTGTAAAAATCCGGTTTGGGTAGAGGATCACTGAAATACTATGTGAAGCCTGCTCTGGCCCAAACATGAGTTAAATCCTGGGTGCTTTGTAGGGCTTCGAACTCTCTGGAGAAAAACTGGTACTTTCCCCACGTGCGGTCATCAAATGTCAGAGAGGATTCAAATATAAAGTCCGCGTCCGCAAGGGGTCCTGCAAGGCCCTGAAACCAATGAGAGTTCCTGTGTATCTTTTCGGTGTAGCCCATGGGTGGGTTGTCGATAGGCATGGGCCCTGGAAACCCTTGGAATTCCGGCGGTGGAGCAGTCGGGTGGGATTCTGCTCGTAGCACATTGAGGGGCACTGCCGCAACACTGGGGCCTGCTCCAGATGTTCCTTCGTCGGTTTGCATGGTGACGGATGCGCTAATGAGAAAGATCTGCTACAAAAGATTAACACATTAGCATGGAAATTAATTATGATCCCATTAAAGTGAGACCGCAATCCCTTTCCATAACTGATGCGTAACCCGTGTAGCCAAGTGCTGTGATGTGATCGATGCAATGTTTCTTGCAGCACTAGTGCAGGTCTCTAGAGACCTATACATTTCAGATCATGCATACATTTCTTGATGAGATGAGATTACGAATGATATGTGATGATGGTGTGTGAATTTATACAAGGTTTAAAGGTTAGTGATTTAGTACAAGGTTGTATGTTAGTCGGGGGGTAGTTAGACAATGGGTTAGGGGAAGACGGTTGGACACGTTTCGGTATCCATTTCCTAAGGATCTTGGGGTGGGTGGTGGGTTTCTGCTGAGGGGCAAAAGGTGGTGTCGGGTGTGGTGGTATCGAGGGATGAAATGAGTTGTGGGGGTTATATATTACATGGCTTATGGGTTGAGCTATGATACATGGTTTGGGTACCCAAATCTGCGTGGGTGTGGGTCTATGGGTAAGGTACTTCTTGGCGATCCACATTTGTCGGATGCTCGGACCTGTAGAAGAAGGTCGAGGGGATGGTGGATATCGATTCTGTTTCTGTACTGCCCTTTTTTTTTCGATTTCTGCTTGGCTGGAGTTCTTTGGTGCTTTTTGTCCTTTTGGCACCCATATTTGTCTGGTGCCGCTTCCTTTGGGTGGCCTAAACTGCTTTCCATGTTGTTTCCTCTGATACTGTCGTCGGTCTGGGTTCCTTTGTCGTGGTTGACTCTGTTGTTGTTGAGGTTGAGAGGTCGGATGGACACTCTGCTTTGGAAAAGAAGGGAGATCCAACACTTGCGTGACCTGCCCATTAGGAAGTGATGCCTTATTTAACTTTAATCTAGGCCAATCCGCAACAAGTTTGGAAGGATGAGCACCGCAGGGTGTCGTGCTCATTTGTCCGCTGATGCAACCCACCTGACCGCAAATTGTGCCCATCTGCCCGCTGATTGTGTCCATCTGCCCTTGTGGGTGGGTAACTGTCTCTTCTAGTTTGCAGGAAGTCCCAGGGAAGATCACCTGTCGTCCTTCTGATTGACAACTGTCTATTGCCAAGCCCGAGTGGGTTGGTGTAGACGTAGCGTGACTGGTCTGCTTAGAGATCTTCTGGTCTTCCGTCGCATGGATTTCATAAGGTCTAGGGTCACAACCGTCAAGCGGAATGCCGTTAGGGAAGTCAAGCGGTATCACTCGCTTCTGCTCTAAGGTTCCAATCTGTAAGGAACCTTGTCTCAGATTTAGGTCCACTGAGTGATCGTATAGCCAATCTTGGCCAAGGATTAGGGGTTCTATCAGGTCGTCATCATGGCACACTAGTAGCTTTGCCTTCATCGTCAAATCCTTAATGAGGATAGGAAGGTCCACCTCACCCATGCAAGGGGTTTCCATGCCTCCTAGGCCTATGAGGTATGCCTCAATTGGCCGCATTTCTATTCCTGAATCCTTATAGTGGGACCATCTAATCGCACTAGTAGCAGCACCTGAGTCAATTAAAGCCCTGAGTTCTTGGCAATGGTTGCCGTGCTCTAGCCTAACTGTAATGAATGGTCTCCTATCCACTATGCTAGGATGAGTGGTTGACTTTACTTGACACATGGCCATGGGATATCTGGGTGATGTTTCCAGATGGTTATAATGTTCTCTCCCTAGTCCTTGTCTTCTTAGCTTCATGCGCTTAATGCGTTCTATTGCTTCTGCCTGAGCTTCCGCTCGTATTCTATTCTCTTCCTCCTTACGCTTCTTTGCCAGTGTGAGTCGTCTAAGCATCTCCTCCGTAAGAGGTTCTTGATATAACCTGACTCTACAGCCACTAATGTAATTAGGCATTATATCTCCTTCTAAGGTGGCTAACTGTACTGCTCCACTAGTCGAGAGTCTGTTAATGATCATAGGTCCATAACCTCGCTTTTCTAACTTCCGTGCATGCTGTTTCAGCGTATACACTAGAACTAAATCTCCTTCTTTTAGGCCTTTATCTTTCACATGTGCATCGAAATATGCTTTCTGTCGCTTCTTCGCTGCGTATATTCCTGCTGCTGCCTTTAGCCTGGTTTCTCCTAATCGTTCCAAGTCCATTATTCTTGCTGATAATTCATGGCCGGTCCACTGATGTTCTTGTGCAACCTTAAGGGTCGGTATCAAGAAGTCCAAAGGAAGCACAGCATTCTGACCAAAAACCATCTGAAAGGGAGTTGCATTGAGTACGGTCTTGTAGGCCACTCGATATGCCCAAACAGCGTGGTGTAGATGTTTGTCCCAATCTGAACGTTTGTTGTTCACGAGTTTCGTCAGTACATTACAAAGTATCTTGTTAGTGCTTTCAGCCTGACCATTGGCGTGAGGATGATATGGTGCAGATTTCTTGTGAATCACCATAAAATCCTGTAACAAATATTCAATGACTTGGTTTAGAAAGTGAGTGCCTCGATCGCTCACTAACTCTATAGGCAATCCATATCTTGTAAAGACATTCTCAAATAAGAATTTTGCAGTCGTGTGAGCATCATTCTTTTTTGTGGCTTTTGCCTCTACCCATTTCGTAAGATAATCTGTGGCAACAATAATGTATTCCGCATGTGTACCTTTTGCAGGGGGGTTAATGGGTCCTACAAAGTCTATACCCCACTTAGAAAATGCACGTCCGCCCATCATGGGTTTCAATGGCATTTCATCTCTGCGAGTAGGAAACTGAGTTCTTTGGCACACTTCACATCTCTTTACATAGGTATGTGCATCCATGTGAAGAGTGGGCCACCATAATCCTGCAAAGAGGATGGCTTTGATTATCCTCTCTGGTCCAAAATGACCTCCTGCAACACCTTGGTGTGCAGTCTCTAGTATGCTAAGATAATCGCTCTCATGAACACATTGTCTTAGATATCCATCTCGTCCTCTTTTGTATAAATTATCGCCAATAAGTGAATAGTCTTGAGCTTCCTGCTCTAGACTGCGTTGTCGAGCCAAGGTCATTCCTTGAGGGAATGTGTTCGTCCTCAAGTATGTCACTAATGGTTCACTCCAGTCTGGTGTGAGAGACACGTGATATAATGTAGCATGCTCTACTGGTGGTCTTTCACAACAAACATGGCATTCCTTACACAACTTGTAGACATCTGCTTCCATCGTAGGCCAATATACTCCTAATCTATGCAGAGTCTGTAAGGTTCGATGTTTTGAATGATGTTGCTTTAGTGCACCTATGTGTGCTAATTGCAACCAATTCGCATGTTCTGATTCATCTACACAACAGGCAAGAATCTTTTGATTATCCTGTTTATATATGCTTCCTGCTATTATTTGATATTTCTGAGACTTGGTAATTTCTCCCTCTTTGATCTTTATCCTAGGATTCTTGGGTCCATAGGTGAGAATGGGGACTATAGGCTTAGCCCATTCTGGTGCTATCTCAAGGTTAAACAGGTATGCATCTGGTAATTCATCCGCTACTCCTTGAGGGGCTTCTCCTGAGGTTAATCTTGAAAGGTGGTCAGCCCTAAGATGTGTCTTTCCTTTCCTAACTACCACTTCAAAATCATACTCCATGAGTAATAGAAACCAACGTATTAATCGTCCTGTGTTACATGGTTTGTTGACTAAATATAATAGGGCTTGATGATCTGTAAAGAACTTGAATTTGTTGGCCAACAAGTAATGCCTAAACTTCTTTACTGCGTAGATCATCCCTAATCCTTCTCGTTCCGTCGTGGTGTAATTTCTTTCTGCTGCGTTCAGTTGTCTGCTAGCGTAAGCTATGGGGAGATCTATATTACCTTCATTCGTGGGTTGTGCTAACACACATCCTATGGCGTAATTGGATGCATCCACATGTACATGGAGTGGCTTACTCCAATCTGGGGTTGTCAATATAGGTGCTGAGCACAGGCGTCGTTTGAGTTCATTGAATGAATTTTCACATTCATCTGTCCATTCAAAATTGGTTAAAAGAGAGTACAAAGGCTTGGCTATGATTGCATACATGTGTATGAATCTCCTATAATAACCGCAATGGCCCATAAATGCTTGTACCTCTTTCACATTAGTTGGTCTAGGTAATTCTGCAATTACCTTCACCTTTTCCTCGTCCGTAGAGATTCCATTTTTTGACACAATGTGTCCTAGAATTTTGCCTTGTCTGACCATGAAAACACATTTTTCTGGGTTCAAACAAACCTGATATTCTCGACATTTGTCAAATATTTGTCTTAACTCTGGGATATGTGTCTGCCTTACATTTGAATGAGCACATAAGTCATCGACATAAACTTCCAAGCTCTTGCGTAAGAATTCCTTAAAAACATGACACATGAGTCGCTGGAAAGTGGCGGGTGCATTTGTTAAGCCAAATGGCATTACACGAAATGCAAATATTCCCCATTCTATGGCAAAAGCCGTCTTGTGTTGGTCCTCTGGAGCAATGGCTACTTGGTTATAGCCTGAGAATCCATCAAGAAAGCTGTAAACTTCCTTGCCCGCAACTCTTTCCAATAGGTGTTCCGTGATAGGAAGAGGATAACTATCTCTAATCGTGGCGGCATTAACTTTTTTAAGGTTAATACACACACGCAATTTTCCATTCTTCTTGGGCACAACCACAATGGGAGATACCCATTCGGTATGCTCAATTTCGTAAATGAATCCTGCTTCTATCAGGCGATCTATCTCCTCTTTAATCTTCGCAGCGTAGTTATCATTGTACGTGTAAGGTTTTTGTTTTGTCGGTTTTGCATCTGGAGTCATAGGGATTCTATGAGAACATATATCTGGATCCACTCCTTTCAAATCTTTGTAACTCCAAGCAAAAACATCTCTATATTCGCGCAATAGGGCAACTAGCTCTTCCTCTTCTTCAGTCGTCAAATCATGCCCTATGTAGGTGCATTTTTCTTCTTCTCCTTCTATGGCAACTATTACTTTCTTGGTTTTCTCTCGGTTATCGTATACTTGTTCGTCATTCGCCTTTCTATTGGGCATTCGTACCATGATTCTTCTATCTTCGATTTCATATTTCTTGAAATTCTCGGGTACTTCAAATAAAGATTCTTCTTTTTCTGACATGGTTTCTTTCTTCTTCCTTTTCTTGCCTTCACTCTTAGTAGTCACTTCTGTGGCTAACCTTACCTCGTTTGTAATTTCCTCGTGTCTCTGAGTGTGAGTCTCTACTTCGTAGAAATATTCTTCCTCTGATGCAAAGGGTGGGTCCATGATAATTGATTCTAAATCAAAATTGCTTGCATCCTCAAATGCATCAGTGTCTGGTTCACACTCTTCTAAAATTGCATCGCCCATGATTGGCTCTATCGTGAAAACTGAAATGTCATAGCCATCCTCGTCACAGTGGGGTGTCCATTGTTCTTCATTGATGGCTACATCCATGGTTGCTAGGATTTCCGCCCAACCATGGGGTTCAAACTCTTCATCTGGGAATACTACAGGTGCATAGGCTGGATCTTGAAGGGTTCTTGGATGTTGTTCTGCACCTAAGGTCCTGGCTTCTAATCGTTCTTCCTCTTGTTTGGCTACTTTACACATCCATAAATGGGTATCCTCATGCAACCAAGAAGGATCTGATTCTAATGAGTGCACGGATTCCGTCTCTACTGGAGTCTTATGAGTGGTATTCCATTGTATTGGGGGTACATCTCTATGTGAATAGTCTTTAAGATTGACTTTAGTAGTCACTCCTAAATGTTGCAAGTACAAAGAATTAGTTCCCCAATCTTGTACAATTTGCAACTGACGCATGAATGGTCGTCCCAATATCATCTCATACGCATGATTTTTCGCAAAGTCACAAATGGCGAAAGTATGCTCAAATTCTACACCACAAGTGGTGAGAGATATGCCTTCTAGTAAGCCTAATGGTTTCTCTATGTGTCCATCAGCCATTTGTAGTTTCATCCTGGTGGGTCTGAGTGCTGGCTTACCCCAACGTTTCCATAAAGCGGTGGTAGCGATGGCTACTCCGGCTCTTGAATCTAAGATGGCCTTCGTGGTGTAGCCCTGATGGGTTATTGGAAGATATGTGTTACCTTCCTCTCCTTCGCTTACGTCTCCAATCTTTTCCACAGGTATCTCTGGTACCTTCTTATGGGATCCTATCTGAGAGGGTGTGGTAGCTAGCTCAGGGAATTGATTTGCTACGTGCTTCCACAATTCTGGTTTTACCTTTAACAATTCCTCCAGAGTGAGATTACATTGTACTTTGGTATTCTTGATCACTTCCGTATTTCTAGGGATCACTGATTCTTCATTCCTCACTATTATCGTGGGTGCTCTCATACTAATAGACTTAGCTTCCCAAGGTCCTGTGAACTGAGGTAACTCTTGTAAAGAATTAGATTCAAATCCTGTGGGTTCACTCAGTTGTTCTTCCTCTACATCATCATATATAGAGGGGATGTCTTGGGGAAATTGTTCCTGCAAGTCGTCTATTTCTTGAATAGGAGGATGAGTTCCTTGTTCTTTTCTCCATTTCTCTTCTTGTATTTCTCTTAAAAATTCATGAGAGTACCTATGTATGGAAGACAAGTTATCTTGACTTTCTGTATTGGGTACTTGAGACAGGGATGGTGCATTCCTTTCCTGTGTCTCTGGGACAATAGGGTTCCTATGCTGATCCTTTTTCTCTTTGCTTTCTATCAAGTGTTCTAGCCTCTCCATTAGTCCTTGAAAGTGTAATTCCGGTTTTGCCATGTTATTCCAATTAAGATATCTAGAGGCTTCAAACAAGGCTTGTGCTAACTCTACCATTTTCATGCAAAGTTTAGTTCTCTCAATTTCTAGATCAGCTCGAGGGTAGTTTTTACTCATTTTCGTGACTTGAGGTCCCTCTTTTATTCTAGCCTGATATGCACGAAACATCATGTCTAGATCTTCTGGTATGGGTTCCGCTAAAACTGATCCTGATTTCTGAGCTGGGATTTCTTGGTTTAATTCTTGTGAGGTCAATTCTTGTATTTTGGCTCTAGATTCCCTTAGACTTCCTTCTAACTCACTTATCTTTTTACTCCACTTTCTCTTTATTCTTTCTCTAGAATCTTTCCAAGGTTTTGTCTTTTTACTACTCGATTCTGCAACTTCACTAGTTTCGGCTATTTTCTCTTGATTAAGCTGTTGGTTTTGTAAGAGCGCCTGGGCTCTGGTTATAGCTTGGATAGGCACGTATGTAGGGTTGGATCCATCTGCGTTGTTTACAATACCTATCACGTTGATCGGTGTCACATTCGAAGAGTTAACTGGGTTCTTAGGACAATCTTTGATTATGTGTTCTTTGCCACAATCGGCACAAAAGCCTTGTATGTTATAGTACTGTGATTGCCTTGCTATTGGGGGATGTGGACAATCCTTAATGAAGTGTTCTCCTTGGCACCTAAAGCATGATCCTCTAGGGCCCTGTAGTCTTTGTTGTCTCAGTTGGGGCCGTGGGTTTGGGTTTGCGTACATTACATTAGCATAATCTGGCTCCCAACTAGGTTCCATTGGTGGACTATCATAATGATATGTCTCCACATGTTCTGGTGACTCCGTGTAATAAGCGGGTGGACTAGTTACATGCGTAGAGTCAAAACTGTTTGAGTTCGGGTCACTTTCGGTGATCAGGGGTGAAGAAGGCACTAAGGCCCTACTTAGGTTCTCTTCTGCAGCAGCGTATTTGACTGAGATGACATTCGCTGGTGGGGGTGGCTGCTGAGCTAAGACGGGTTGAGGTCTCTGTTGAGCCTGGTATGGGTAGTTCTGAGGAGGCCTATAGTAATAAGGCTGAGCATTGTATTGGCCTTGATACCTACCTGGCTGCTGGTATGTTTGCGGGTAGTTCTGTCTCACGGTTTGTTTGTTGTATGGGCAGTCCTGAGCCGTGTGATTCGTGTATCTTCTCTCAATTGTACAATATTGGCCACTAGGGTTGGCTTGTGGTGGTGGTGCATTGGGACACACGTTTGCCAAATGATTTCCTCCACAAGTGTAACAACGTACATTGGTTGGCAGCTTGGGCACCTGTTTACTAGAAACCCCTAGTTTTTGGGCCACTTTTTCTGCTAGGTCCTCTATCAAATTAGACAATTTTGTGGATGCTAGAGAAGAACAATCTGAGTCCTTATAGACCTTTGAGAGCTCTAATTCCTCTCCTAGGTTATCCTCAATGTCTATACATATTCTTACACACTCCTCTAGCGTTCTGGGTTCTTTTAGGTACACATAGGAGCGTAGTTTAGCGCTCAACAAGCCATCTAGGAACAATGATACTTGTTTGGCCTGTGAGGGTAGCTCTTGCATTGGACATCGTTCAACATATTGTCTGAACCTACGTCCTGCCAGTCTAACTGTTTCCTGAGGGGTCTGTTTAAAGCTATGAATCAACGAAGACGTGTCATGTCTAACCCCACTTTTAGAGAATTCAGTGATGAATGACTCTAAAAAGTGATGGATGTCTCTAAATTGCCTTTGTTGCAATGGTTGGAACCAAGTTAAAGCGGTATTCTTTAACGTTAGTCCAAATGCGTTGTACTGCGTGAACATGTCCTCGACTTGTTCTGCTCTTAGTACTTGCTTGAATTCTGCGACATGGTCATAGGGATCTCCTGTCCCATCAAAGTAATTCTTCATGGATTTCACTAATTGCGTGGGTCTCAATACTCTTGCGTGTTCACGTGGTCTAGGTAGAGGAAAATCATCTCTACCACCTGGTGTTCCATGATCTCTTTGTCTATCCGTTCTATTAGTGTTCGTGGTTGTTCTATCTCTCCCTATGGGGTGATTGAAGATTACTTCCGGTCTCTCTTTATTTCCTTCTCTTTGATTTCCCTGGGCTGAGGATGTTCCTGCCCCTTGTTGATTTGCATTCATGTTTGTTCTAGATGGAGGGAATATCAATTCACCTCTCCATGTGTATGTGTTTTTAGCGCGCTCAGGCACCACAAAAACTCTTTCTGAAGTTTCATCCAGGTATACAACCTTTCCAGGTGTATCTGGGTCCTTGAATTCATAAATTGTAATGATGCCTACCTCACCAGGGTGTTCCTTTCTGTACCTCCAAAAGGCTTCGTCTGTCTCTTTATTTACGAACAACTCGGTGCTCCTGTTATCTTGAGGGATCCACTCTGGGATGAGTACTCTCGTTAATACAGATTTCCCTCTCGGTGTTCTAGGTTCTTCCAACGGTTCTTTTCCTTGAAATTTCGTTTCCGTCTCTAATTGGATTGTGCCAAACTCATTAGTATCGTTTGGCTACGTACTTAGGATGTACATGGTTCCTTCTTTGTCTATGTAAGCGTCTCTCTCAAACTTCACCACTGGTCTTTCCAATCCAATGGGTTGATCAGGGTTATGCAGTTGCACCACTTGCCTTTGCAAACCATCCTCATAGATGCGAGCACCTAATCGGTTGGTTCGGAGAAACTCTAATTGCGTTCTATAGGGCCCTTCTGGCTTTTCTAGGTATGCTATATGAGACCCTCCTTCCGGTCTGTCTGCACTAAATGCCATTTCTGATTCACTAGTCTCTGAGCTCTCGTAGGGATAATTGCTATTCAATTGCTGAGCCCAAGATCGAGCGGTAGTTCTCACACTAGCCTCTGATGATCTAAGGCTTCTTCTGTCCGACTTACCTATATGTTTGCCCGATCTAAGGTTCATTAATTTCCTTCCTTGCTCACTCAATTACACACTTAGATCGTCAATGGTCCTTTGTTATTGATTCTTGATTCTTTTTAATTTACTTTGGATTCTTGTCTTAATGAATGCGTCAGGAATTCGACTTTCGTTATGATTTTGAGTTCTCGTTCCGTCAGACTTATGTTCTTTTCTTTAGGTTTTCGCGTCACACACACCTTTACTTGTAGTCTTAAACTTGAAAGAATTAAGTAGCTTGAACTTGAGGCGTTCCTATCGTCGTTAATCCACAACTACCGTTTAGCCTAAGCTAAGAATTGACTGAGGGGGTTGAGTAGTCTTCCAACCTCGAGTCGGCTTTTCTGTTGCTCTGATGCCCTGTTGCCCAAGAAGCCGTGCTTCCCAAGCTCTGCTGTCTTCACTGCCTTGCTTGCTTGCCCTTGCTAGACCTGGAAAATTCCAATGTTAGACCAATTCACAAGATGATTAAACACTTGAGCATATATATCTTTTAAATCCCTTCCCTTTTTGCCCAAATTTTCAATGTGTGCCCCCTGGCTTCCTAGTCCCAAACTAGGTGAACCTCAAAATAGCTTATCCAAAAATAGATGTATCCTTTATGAAAAAAACAGTTGAGGTCACGTAGTACTCGTCGCGAGCTTTCTAACGAGCTATTAAGCTCAAAAAACGGACTTCGGATGAGAAAGTTACACGCGTTCAGGCCCTGGGGGGTAAAAACTGACAATCCAATTTTTCTTCTAATATAGGCTAAGGGGTCTCCTATGAGTCTAATGGTCCAAAAATTTCTCAGAAATTCCCTCAAATTTGGTCAAAAATTGAAGTCCAAAATTTGCGATGGGGGTGGGCAATCGCGATGGTCTGGGACCGTCGCGATGGTCCGAGCGAACCGTCGCGATGGCGTGGGATTTGGACAATCGCGATGGTCCGAAAAGGTGAACCGTCGCGATGGCGTGAAGTTTGGACAATCGCGATGGCGCGAAAAGGTGAACCGTCGCGATGGCCCGAAGTGAACGATCGCGATGGCGTGAGGTCGAACCGTCGCGATGGTCCGAAAAACGAACCGTCGCGATGGCGTGAAGTTTGGACAATCGCGATGGCGCGAAAAGGTGAACCGTCGCGATGGCCCGATCAAGTGGACAATCGCGATGGCGCGAGTCAACGGTCAACGGGGAACAATCGCGATGGTCCGAAGTGAACCGTCGCGATGGTCCGTGATGCGATGGCTTGAGCCAATCGCGATGGTCCGATTTTGGGCTGTCGCGATGGTCCAAAAAATGAACCGTCGCGATGGTCTATCGTGACACGTGGCACTGTCGTGGCGATGGCCTGAGCCAATCGCGATGGTCGGGGGTCAGCTGAACAATCGCGATGGTCCAAGTGGACTGTCGCGATGGCTCAAGTGAACCGTCGCGATGGTCCGAAAAAGCGAACCGTCGCGATGGTCCGGCCGAGCCGTCGCGATGGCGTGAGCCTATCGCGATGGTGCGACACAATCGCGATGGTCTGAGCCAATCGCGATGGTCCACCAAACAACGAATTTTTGAAATGCAAAAATGGTTCCGTGTATGCGCAGGGATCGCCTACCTCGTGGTGTGGTCGCCTACCTCAAAATCCGAAAGTTGCAGACCATCGCGATGGTCCGCCCTACTCGGAAATTTCTGACAGAAAGTACATGTTTTACCTTTTGGAAGCTCTCCTGATGCTCTGAAGCTCTGTACCTGCAAGAAAACTCAAGAAAACACAAGCACACACAAGCGCAAAAACTCTCTCTCGCTCTCTCGCATGCACAAATGAGGGGAAATGAGGTGAATGGGTGGATATGGTGAATTTTCTGATTTTTTTGGAGATGAAGATGATGATGCGATGATGAAGATGGAGTATGGGGAAGGTGAAAAACACTAAAAACTAAGTAAAAACAATAACAAAAACTGAAATTTTTACCTTCCAACGCCACTTCTTGCTATACTCTTACCATCACACATTCGTCCTAAACTCGATCCCCGGCAACGGCGCCAAAATTTGGTGTTGCTCTAGCACAATGGTAAGTACCACGTTAAGAAGCTTCACCTCCTTAATGTCAATCCGTGGGAGAGGTAGGAGTGATATGAAGATCGTGAACGTGAAATGATGTGAGAGTGAAGGTGAGAAGCACAAAGATGCACACACACATACACACACACAATGAAGAGACAAGCAAGACACAATGGAAGGTAGGAAATTAGTTCTATTACTCAAGAATACTCTTACAAGCTCAAACTAGCTCTTTGCTCACACTAACCAAAATGAACCAACCTCAAAAATGAGCTCTCTAGCTCTTTTTATAGTTTCTAGACTAGTTTTGACCGGTTTCACATCTAGTGACCGGCCTAGTTAAAAAATAGGTCCTAGAGGCTATTTGGAAGGGTAAACGATGTCTAAAAATAACGAAAATTGGTACGCGTATTCTACCTAAGCTCCTCAAGCTCGAGGACTCCTCGGCTTGCACAAAATGGAGCTATGGATTACAAAATGGGGTTTTCTATGATACATATGTTACAATTAGTGATAACAACCACTGTTGAATGTTTGGGGAATTAATAAGAAATGTATTTGTTTGAAAAATTGATCCTCCTGGCTCCCTGCTCCTTCTTTACATGCTTCCGTGGCGTCTGTGCCTCTGGCTGCTTCCAACAGTGTCTAGTTTCATCACCCATTTGCACTTCATGCTTCCCTTTTGGTTCTTCAAGATCAGATAGCAATGATACATTTCCAGCCAGATGATTGGAACAACTTGAATCAATATACAAAACATGCTCATCATCTTTACCTTGCTTCAATGTTATGTTCATGATCAGTAGAGAATCCTCTTGGTCTTCTGCATAGTTGTTATAATCTCTTCTATTCCTAAAGCATCCTTGATAATTGTTGTTGTAGCCTTGGTTGTAGTTTCAATGATAGTTGCTTCCTCCATTGTTGAATCTGCCTTTGGATTGTCCATACCTTCCTCTATGGAAGCCTGTTCCCCTCTGATTCCTTGTGTTCTTGAAGCATTCTTCTCTGATGTGATTGGTTAGGCTGCATATATTGTAAGATGAGGTGTTTTAGGATCTCCCGTTGCCTTTCTTTCCTCCTCTACCCCTTCCTCTAGTACCTCTTCCTCTACTTGTAAAGTTCACTTGAGGGTACTAGCCCCTTCTTCATTCTTTTTTACTTTCCTTAGTTTTATTTCAATCAATGTAAAGGGCATAAGATTGATTAGCTCTAGAGTTGTCTCCATTCTTGTTGAGATTTATGTCATGGGTGAAGAGTTTCCCCATCAAGGTGTTGAGGTTAGGTATTTGCATATCCATATAAAGGTTCATTGTTGTGGTGAAGGACTCCTGCTTATCGTTAGCTTTAATGCCATTTACGATCTGCCTTAATATCTACTCCTCTTCTATCTCTTCTCCAATGCTTGCAAGCTCGCCAACCATATCCTTCATCTTGTTTACATAGTCAGCTACACTTCACTTTGGTTGTTTTGTTAGGGTTGTAAACTCCATCCAAAATCTGGTTCTTCCTAGCCCTTCTATTTGATGAGAAATATGAAGAAAGTAGTTCCCAAGTCTCTTGGGAGGTTTTGCAGCTCCTAATGTGAGGTAATAAGAAATCAAATATTGAGTTATGTATATAAGACCTAGCAAGAGCATCCTTTGCACAGCATGTAGTTAACCTTTCTTGCTCTTCCCTTTTAGGTTAATCTTTGCTCTTGAATATTGGAATTTCTTCATCTCCTAAGTTATATCCATATAAGCTTCTTCCTTGGAGGTAGGCTTGCATCCTTAATGAACATGATGAATAGTTTCTCCTGTCCAATTTGTCAATGAATGATGAAAATCTATCTCCCATCTTGCTTTGATGTTGCTCTAATACCATTGTTGGAGGAGATGATGGATAGATTCCAGAGATGAAGTGGTGCGACAAAACCTTGCTTCACACTAGTCAAGAAAAAGTGTTGGAGAGTCTAGTAGACCCCTCTACCTTCCTAATGACGACAAATACTCACTTATGTGCTTTGGAACATGATCCTCTAGTCAATGAATCAAAACAAACGAGTAGAAAGTTGAACCAAGATTATAGACTTGCTATTTTATCTCTACACATGTTCAATAGAATGAATAGTGCTCTCAATCTGCTAGCAATTGGCCAGGTTCCTTTTGGTACTACACACTAAGAATGAAGCTTAACATGTTAGAGTGCTTCAGTGTACAAACTAGGGAGTAAAGATATGAAGATACCTCACTACTCAGAAAACCAATTGTAATGAAACTTTGTAGCTATGAACTAGAGAGTATACTAAATCTATAGTGCTTTAATTCACATACAAGGATCAAACATGCACAGAGAACAAGCTTTGAGAAGTTCATTGTTCTAAGATGATCATAGTAGAGAAGTGAAGTAGAGAAGTAATCAATGTGTATGCATTAGATCACATAGAAATACAATGGCATTGGCAATGTTCAGTTCCACAATGTGAGAGTAGTGATGGAGCTATGGATTGAGCCCACTAATAAGAAATATTCTCCCTCAATTGAACTCTCTAATCGGGCTTTTTTATGTGAATCTTTTTTATCCTCTTTTATAGTTGAAATGGGAGCCAAGCTTTGAATTGAAATTCAAATTCTCACCATAAAGTGAGTCCTAGACTATAGGATTTATTCTCTTATCAATGAATTACCAAGTAGTTCAAGATTTAATGCCTCCTAACTCCTCATGGGGTTAGTGTAATTTCCATGTGCAATTTTACAAAGGTAAAAAGATAATTGTCTTTTACAAGGGAGCAATCATATCTGACTACATGAGATATATGCTAGTTATCCAAGTATGAAAGCTTGGACTCTTTTGCACCAATAGTAGAAACAAACTTACATTCCTACATACCAAACCTTTTTAGCATATCACATCTATAGTTTCTCTATATCAACCACATACCTTCATCACCATACACAAGCTCAATCCCAAGAAAGTATCTAAGCAAAGGAGGATATGAAATTTTGAATTCCTTTCCCAAAATACCTTTGATCTCTTCAATTGCTTTCACATTATTTCATGTAATGAACAAGTTATCCACATAAATGCATACATAGACACACATGTCATCTACATGTTTTACATAAAGTGAAGGATCAACATGAATCATTGTGTATCCTTCAAACATTAGGTACTTTACCAATCTTTCATTAAATGTCATTGGTTCTTTTTTAAGACCATACAATGCCTTCTTTGACCTACATACATTATTAGGATTTTGCATCCACATAACCATTTGGTTGTGACATATATACGTCTTCACTTGAATAACCATTAAGACAAACATTCTTTATATCTAATTGATATATATTCCATCTTTTACTTGCAGCCAAAGGCTACAAAGTTCTTATTGTGGCTATTTTTGCTACTAGATTAAATGTTTCCTCATAGTGCAATCCTTGAGTTTGCACATATCCTTTTGCTACAAGTCTAGCCTTATATCTTGATACATTACCATAACTATTTCTTTCAATCTTAAAAACCCACTCTTAGACAATTAACTTTTGTTTTAGTGTTTTTTGTACTAAAGTCCAAGTCTTGTTATCTTGTAGTGCATCTATTTTTTCTTTCATTGCTTTCTCCCACTTTTCATCTCCTTTCACCTCATCATAACATGTAGGTTCACTTTCCTACTCAACCTTTGTCATAAAAGCATAATGAGGATGAAAAGATTCATAAATATACATTAGATTTTTCTTACTCACTCTTGAAGTTTTTCTTACCTCCATTGTAGGTGCTTTTGTTTTTTATTAGGAAACTTGGATGACTCTTCATACTCATATATACTACCAACTTCTTCTCCTTGATTATTAACTTCAAAAAGTTTGAGTTTACCTTTATTTTTAACACTTGGAGGTGACTCTTCCCTTGATCTTTCATTGAAAGGTAGCTCCTTTCTTCATCCAAAGTAATCTTTACATCACTTAAAGTTCTTGTGGGCTGCGGTTAACACTCATTTCCTTCAATCATATCTTCTTCATCTCTATCTAGGACCTATAAACTTTTGTTATCTACATACCATGAAAGTGATTCATCAAACTTTGCATATCTTGAAACAACCACTTCATCTAAATGATAATTATAACATCTATATCCTGTTTGAGTATCTGCACAAATAAATATACACATTTCCAATTCAACATCAAGTTTTGATCTCAGTTCACTAGGTACATGCACATAACATACACAACCAAGTACTTTCAAATGACTTACACTTGGTTTGCTTCCATGCCATACCTCATATGGTGTCAAATGATGAACTATAATAGTAGGAAATCTATTCATAAGCTACACACGTGCGAATGACTTCAACCCAAAAATAATTAGGTAAACATATATAATTTGGCATGCTTCTAGATGCTTCTGCTATGATTCTATTTCTTCTCTCACAACTTCATTTTTTTTTGGAATATACCTACATGTAACTTATCTTTTGATACTTTGATAATACAAAAAATCACTAAAAAGGAGAGAGAAATACTCTTCCCCTCCATTTGATCTTAGCTTCTTAACATACCTTCCTATTTGCTTCTCAAAAAATGATTTTAACTTCTTGAGACAATCAAAGACTTCACTCTATTTTTTAATGAAATACACGAATTTCATTCTACTATCATCATTAATGAATGCTACATAGTACATATTACTAGCGAAGGATGCCTCTTTAGTAGGAGCCCATACATCTCCATGTGTAAGATCTAGCAAACCATCACTTACATAGCTTGAATGCTTCAAAGGTTGTATACTTTGATTGTGCATTTGACATACTTCACAAAGATGCACCATATTTTTCTTGGTACAATTTCCTAATCCTTCAACAATTCTCTTTTGTGATGGCTCCTTTAACCTGTACACATTCATTTAGCCAATACTTTTGTGCCATAGATCAAGCTCTGCTATTCTGTGCATATCATAAGATAAATAGTTTGTATGATTTGTTTTTACCTTAAATGTAAAACACATAGCTTGCTTTGGAGCTATAGCAATTAACCTCCTTTTCTTCGATCCTCAATAAAGAAATTTTCATGATTAAATATTACTTGCAAAACTTTTTCTACCTATTGACCAGCTGTCATCTACATTTTAGTGATCATTGGCACATAAATTACATGCTTCAAGAAATTCTTCTTGCACTTATCCTCAATGAAAAAATCTTTAGCATGTGTAATCTTATCTGTTGTATCATCTTGTATTTCAACATGACCTTTACATGAAGGATTATGCATATTTGAAGACCATGACTGATAAGATTCTCTATTTTGTTTTAATATAAAGGAAGTTCAGCATTAGCCTACTCTCGCGGACTTGAATTAAATAAAGAAAAGTAGAACAAAGGGGACTAGTGCCCACGGGACCCCCCAAATCCCACAAAGCAGGGGAAGCTTTTACAGAGCTTAAATTGCATTACAAAGAAGTTTAATTACCCTCTCATCACCTCATGTGGGGCCCAATTGGGTTTAAGCTTGTTATTGATCAAAAGGAGTACTTGATGATGCCTAAAGGGGGGTGGGGGGGATTTCTTATAGTTAACAATCCTTTTGCCAAGGAGGAACAACAATTTCCCAATCGACCACCCTTTGGGAGAGTCACCAAAGTTGAAAGCACATCTTTCCAGCCAGATTTTCCATAGGACCTCCCCTCTGGTGGCGTTCTAGAGAGTTGCGGAGCAGTCGATCGCTTCTCTGAGTAGGGCCTACTGCCAACTGAGAGTTTTTTGAAGTCTAATTTTCTTTCCAACCGTCTGCCAGAGTCTGTTGGAGTTGGGGCAGGTAAAGAAGATGTGTGAAACATCTTTGATAGACCGGTAGCCATGTTTGCACCAGGGAGGACTCCCACAAAATTTGCTAGCCTTAAGGTTGTTCCAGATTCCATGATGAAGAATTTTCCATAAGAGGACAAACTTTTTTATTTCTATGAGGGGGTGCTAGATAGCCATGAACTTCATGTCCCACTGAAGCCGCATCCATGACAGGCATCACTTCTTGTTGAGGTTAACCTGATACTTGATCGTTTCTTTGATGTTCGGGATTTTTGATAGGCTATTCCCATTGTGCCATTTGAGACCAAGCGAGCTCAACGTGTCGTGTCCCATGAGAAGGTGAACTTTGTGTCGGTCCCAGGCGAGATATCTGCTTTGCAAAGTGTTCCATTCTTCGTATGAAATATTGACGCAAGGGTCAATATCCTCGAAGTTGATCCAGCGGTTGGTGTCTTGTTTCTAGAGATGTTTCCATTTTTTGAAGCCTTTGTTCCATAACTTCGTGGCATTTTGAATGTTCGAAGATTCCACACTCCGGATGCCATGGATCGAAAACCAGATAGAGTCGTTTTGTCTGATACTAGCTGCCGACTTCCTGTCTTCACTTATTCTTGTGTAGATTTTGACTTTATTTCAACTCTTCCATAGGGAGCACACAATATTTGAGCCTTTCAAGAAGACGGGGATCAAGGAAAATAGCAAGGTAAAGATGTCAAGATTCTTCCAATTTGGGAAACCCATGAGAGCCAACTCATTCTTGTTTTTGAAGATCAACTTGGCCCACGAGGCCTCCCCATTACACCAAGCGTTAATCATCCATTTGGCCACCAGTTTTTTATCCATGCACCCAATGTCAAGGATACCAAGACCTCCACTATCTCTATGGCTGGTGCAGATGGACCATTTGCTTTTAGGCACCCCCCTCCTATTGTGGTCGCCCGTCCAAAGGATCTTTCTACAAATACTATCCAGTTTGGACAAATCTTGCTCTTTCGGTCTCCAACAAGAAAGGAAATAAATGGTAGATGATAAGAGGAACGTGTTGATAACCATGGCACGACCAGCAAGATTGATTTGCATACCTCTCCAATAGTTAAGCTTGTTTTCGAGTTTTGCCAGCACCCAGTTCCACCACTGTTCCATAGAGACGCCAAACCACAAGGGAATCCCAAGAAGCCGAAAAATTTGGCCCTGTAGAATGATTTGACAGCCATGATCAATGAGAAGGTCCGACTGTGACCCAAAAATATCTCTAAAGGTGGTCTTAGAGTGGTTGATTGTGGATCTAGAGGCTTCACAAAAAGTAGACAGACACCTCCAGAACGTCTCCAGGCTGGTACTATCATTGTGAACAAACGCGTTCATCTCATCGGAAAAAAGTCTCATGGTTATCTGATTGTGGTCATGAGGCAAATAGAGGCCTTTGATATTACCAGCTTCCACCTGATGCTCCACCAGCCTGCTAAGCCCTTCCATGGCAATGGAAAAGAGAAGGGGAGCCAATGGGCACCCTTGTCTGATAGATCTTCTAAGTTTGATCACCTTCGAAAGTTTGCCATTAATGTTAATTTGGGTCAAAGCGTTTCCAAGAAGTGTCGCGATCATCTTCGTGAATTTCTGACTACATCCAAGATCTTGGAGCGACTGCAGAATATAGTCCCATTCGAGCTTGTCGTAGGCTTTATCAAAATCAATCTTGAGGAAGAGCACATCTTGTTTAGAATCATTTGCAAATTCAAGACCTTCCCAAATATCTATAATGGTTTCCAAAATTGACCTGCCTTTGATGAAACCTTTTTGGTCCTCGCTTAACCACGCTCTCAAGTGGCAAGAGATTCTGGTGGCAATGACTTTGGCAATGATCTTGTATCCTGTTTGGAGCATCCTTATAGGATGCCAATTCTCTATTCTGTTCTTTTCCCTTTTTTTGTGTATTAACTTGATAATGCCATTGTTGAGACAAGATGGAAGCGCGCCAAACTTGAGTGCCTCTTGCCAAACCAGACGAAGAGGGGTGACAACCACCAACTTGAAGGATTTAAAGAACTCATTAGTGAGCCTGTCGGGTCCCGGGCTTTTACAAGAAGGGAGGGCATCAATGGCCTCAATGATTTCTGCTTTAAAGATAGGGGCATGTAGCAGGGAGCGCAGGTTGAGTGGTATCTTGCAAGGGGAAACCCTACATATGGCTGCCATACAATCCCTTCTATGGTGGGAGAGGGGGTTCGAGGTCCCCAGGAGTCTCGTGAAGTGCCCTTCAATGATCCCAAAATTATCTTCTTTTGTATTGCATACATTGCTGTTAGCAGCAGACAAGGGAGTCAACGAAGATCTGGCAAATAGGCCAGTAATTTTCCTCATGAAGAAGCGAGTACGAGCACTCACGCAGATCTAGCACTAAGGCAACCTTTAAATTTTCAAATCCTTTACACCCATTCAAAGTGATTTTCATCACTAAACACCATTGTAAATACCAATTCATCTTTTTGTAGCTCCATTTTGTGCAAGCCAAGGAGTCCTTCAGCTTGAGGAGCTTTAGAAGTATCTACCTGCCAATTTTCGTATTTTTTAGATTCGTTTGAGCCCTCAAATAAGCCCTGGAACATAATTTTTAACTAGGCCGGACACTAGGTCTGAACATGGCCAAAGCTAGTCAAAAACTATAAAAGGAGCTAGAGAGCTCATTTTTGAGGTTAGATTGTAATTGAAACAAACTTGTAAGAGCATTTTGAAAGTAATCTAAGAACTCCATTGATTCTCACTCTTTGTCTTGCCATGTGTGCGCGTGTGTGTGTGTATGTGTGTGCATGTTTGTGTGCTTCTCACTCACGCACTTGTGCCGCCACTTGCTCGAGGTCTTCATACCATCCTCACGTCTTCCCGGATTGACATTAAAGGAGGTGCTACTCATCACTGAGCTACACCAAATTTTGGCGCCGTTGCCGGGGATCGAGCTTTGAGGACGAGCTTGTGATGGTAAGACGTAGAGTTGACGCGTTGGAGTTGTAGGTATTTTCTTCACTCTCATCGATTTTCTTTTACTTTCTTTACCATCTTCATCACCATCATCATCATCACAATCTCCCACCTCCATCTCCATCATCGCGAAAATTTCGGTTTTTTTGATCATATCACCTTTTCCACCTCATTTCCCTCATTTCACTTGTGAGAGAGAGCGAGAGAGCGATATTGTGTGTGTGGATTTTGCATGTTTCTTGAGTTTCATTGCAGGTCTTGCTGTATCATCACCCTCAGCACTCGGCGCAGGTACGAAAAACTTAGAAACTGTCTCGTGGTCGCAGGCTTCTGTCGATCGCGACTGATAGAAATTTTTGGTTTTTTACAAAATTGAGTGCACCACTAGAACAAGCACAAGGAGCACATCCTAAAACAATAAAAACAGTAGGAAAATTCCGAGGTTTTTTGTCAATCGCGACCGACAGCCTCTGTCAATCGCGACCGACAGACCCTATCAATCGCGACCGACAGACCCTGTCAATCGCGATCGACAGACCCTGTCAATCGCGATCGACAGACCCTGTCAATCGCGATCGACAGACCTCCACGATCGACTGACTGCCATGTAGGACCCTGTCAATCGCGATTGATACCGTCGATCGCGATCGACAGCCACGACCGACACCTCAGTCAATCGCGATTGACACCGTCGATCGCGATCGACTAAAATTCCACGACTGATTGACTTTTACGCATAGCCACGTGTCCATCGCGACTGATAGACCCCCGATTGACTGAAATCTCGGTGAAAAACCCGGAAAACGTGTCGATCACGATTGATACTGTCGATCGCGATTGACAGCCACGATCGACTCTGTCGATCGCGATTGACACTGTCGATCGCGACTGACAGGCCCGACGGACACCTCTGTCAATCGCGATTGACAGACCTGTCAATCGCAATTGACAGGCTTTTTCGGCCAAAAATTAGGGTTGTTTTTGTTCAAAGTTGGGGATAAATTTTGGGGCAAATAGTCAATCCATTGACATAGTTGGAGGCTCCTACACTTGAGATTTGGGAGAAAACCCTAGGATCTGTCAGGGGTTTGTGGTGTGTTTTCCTAAAAATCACTATGCAAGTTAGTGTGTGTGCTACAGGGATGAAAATATTTGGTGCTGTATTTGGAATTTAAATCTTCAAGCTAACTTTGGAACTCTTACAGATCTATTGAGAGCATCAAAAGGCGTTCTAAGCAAGTGTAAGTGCAAGCTTGGGAACACACTTCCTGAGCATTCAAGGGCAACCAAGCAGGAAACAAAAGGTTGGAAACTTTTAACCCCTTCTGTCAATTCATAGCCTAGGCTAAGAACGACTAGAGGTAGGAGTAGGTCAGGGCGACGATAGGCAGGTATCAAGTTGAAGACTACCTAAAAACTCAAGTGCAAGCTAAAAACCTGATCTCTGTACTGTCGATAACATAAAGGAAAAGGACCTAACGTGGAACGATCAACCTAAAAGCACGAAGAACATTCAAGTATTCCTGACGACGTAATATCAGACAAGACCTTAAACACGAGGAACAACTAAAAAGAACCAAGCGACTAATATAAAGTAACCAGCAACGAGGTTGTACTCTGGGCAAAGAATTGGGCTACTTAGATAGGCATATGAACCTTAGATCAGGACGACATCTAGTAAGGGAGAGACAGAGCCTTAGGTCTTCAGAGGCTAGTGTTAACCACACTGCTAGGTCTTGGGCCCAGCAGTTGAGCCATCACTCGTACTACCCTAGCTCTGAGACCAGTGAGTCAGAGATGTCTCAAGGTATGGACAGACCTACGGGAAGTTCAGGAGTGCCTTACTTGTACAGGGTAGAAGGCCCTTACAAAACACAGCTGGAATACCTTAGGACCAACCGATTAGGTGCTAGCATCTATGAGGACGGCCTAGGAAGATCCGTGGTCCAGATCAAGAATCATGATCAATCCATAGGACTAGAGCACCCAGCTGTCAAGTTTGAAAATGGTGCATACCTGGACAAAGAAGGAACCATATATGTAGTCACCAGTCACCCAGACAGGACAGATGAATTTTGGAATGTAATCTCAGAGGCGGATTTAGGTGACTTGGAACAAGGGAACATGGGTGCGGAACCTAGAACTCCCCGAGGCAAATCTGTTCTCACTAGGATTATCACACCTGAGTGGGTTCCCCAAGACAACAAGAGCATAGAGTTGCTTCTCAATCGAGAAACTGACGAAGCCTTTTGGAGGTATAAATCTAATCAGCCAACTGATATAGGAAATATCATGATCTATGAGTTTAAGGATCCTGATAGCCCAGGCAGAGTGACCTACTTAGATCACGCTTCAGAACGGATCTTTGTGGTTATGGAAAATGATAGGCATGCTTACACTTGGAAGGGTGAATTCATTTTCCCCCAACCAAGATCGAATGTATCCTATGGTCACCCTGGAGCTGGAACATCCCAAGCTCATGGAATGCAAAGAGACAGAAGTATAGATAGACCAGAAGTCAGCTTTGCCAACCCAGTGGGCAGAGAAAGAACGAGGACGGAAATGAATCGAGTAGAACCTGAGATACTCAGAGCCCATAGGAATCAAAGAAATGTGGATGGATTCCCTCTGCCGAGACCTAGAGAGCACACAAGAACTTTGAGACCGACCCAGCTAGTTAAGTCCATGAAGAACTACTTCGATGGCACAGGAGATCCCTATGATCATGTGGCGGAGTTCAAGCAAGTCTTGAGAGCTGAACAAGTGGAGGATCTATTCACGCAGTACAATGCCTTCGGTCTAACACTTAGGAACACAACACTTACATGGTTTCAGCCATTGGATGAGAGACAATTCAGGTGTATAGACCAACTCCTAGAGGCTTTCATTGTAGAGTTCTCTAAGAGTGGCATAAGACACAATACCTCCTCATTGATTCACAGCTTCAAGCAAACCCCGCAAGAGACCGTGAGACTTGCAGGAAGGAGATTTAGACAATATCTTGAAAGGTGCCCTGTTTCGGAGCTAGCCACACCTGCAAAACAGGTAGCCTTATTCCTTGATGGATTGCTGAGTACGAAATTGAGATCCTATGTGTATCTGAAGGACCCTAGGACTATAGAAGAGTGTGTACGCATGTGCATTGACATTGAAGATAACCTAGGGGAAGAACTAGAGCTATCCAAAATCTACAAAGATTCAGATAGCGCATCTAGTCACTCTTCCACGCAATCCACATCAATTGAGGAACTCGTAGAGAAAGTGGCCCAAAAACTAGGCATCTCTAGCAAACAAATTCCGAGGTTTACTCCAGCAAAGAGGTGCTATACATGCGGTGGTGACCATATGGCCAACGTATGTCCCATTATGGCTCAACCCCAGGTCAATCCAAATAGCCAATATTGCACCATAGAACGAAGGTACACCAATCATACCGCACAAGATTGCCCCTACAATAAGCAAACAGTTAGGCAAACTTACCCTCAGCCCTATCCACCGCAGGGAAGATACCAGAACCAGTACCCTCCACAGCCATATGGCAGGCCACAGCAACCGTATCAGCAACCCTATCAAAGTCAACAAAGGCCTCAGCCAGTGTTAGCTCAACAACCACCTGCCCCAGCTAATGTGATTCCGGTAAAGTATGCTGTTGCAGAAGAAAACCTGAATAGAGCTATAGTCCCTGTAACATCCCTGCTTTCTGAAAGTGACCCCGGTGACCATAGCTTCGATTCTACACATGTCGATAGTCCCCAGGCGTACTACATGCAGTCTCCAGAACATGGTGAGTCCTATTACAGTGAAGAGCCAAATGAACCTAGTTGGGAGTCAGATTACACAAACATCATGTATGCAAACCCCAACCCTAGGCCTCAACCTAGGCAAGTAAGACCTCCATTCCCAAGAGGACCGTGCTACAGATGCCAAGGTGATCACCTCATTCGTGATTGCCCCTTACCTCCACCTACACAACCCCAATCAGTGACGATCCAAGGCTTTTTCCAAGATTGTGGGAAAGAGCATCTCTTACGAGATTGCCCGAAGAACCCCAATAATATGCCAAAAATCACCCCTATCAACATTATTGGGTTGGTTGTAGATTCCTCAGGAAGTGTCACTTCCACTGCACCAGTACAGGTAGTCACTAGAGCTCAGGCATTGCAGCAAAACCAAGGGGCAAGCCAGGAAAAGGGCCCAGAGGCTAGTGAAACAGAGAGCATAACCAAGAAAAGGACTAGAGCTTGGAAAGATAGTCGGGAAAGAATGAAAAGGCAATGGGCAAAGAAGATGAGTGAACTCGAGGAAAGCATAAGAGAAACCAAAGCCAGGATAACTGAACTTACAACTCAAACTCCCTCTCACACGACTCCACCACCACCATTCCCATCTCCATCCGACCCACCACCTTCCAACCCGCCTCATACGACTCCACCACCCCCCAAAGTAGGATCAGTCCTAGCAGATCCCACTCCGGATGACCTAAACATGATGCTTAAAGCATATCAGGCCAGAATCCAAGAAGGGCCAACCATAACCGATCATGAAAAATGCTACCCTAGAGCCGAGCTAGAGCTTGAACGAACTAAAATTTGTGCTAAAATGGTGGAATTGGCTCAAGCCATGTTTGAAGCTAGCCGCCTCTTTAACATCTCTAGCTCAGCTAAGACGCAGTTACACTTTGATGGACTGCTAGAAAGAATAGAGAGACTAATTGCACAATCAGAAAAGGAACCTGCCCCTCACAGAAAGGAAAGGGCAAGAGAACGGATAAGTCAGCCTCTTCACAAAGTCCATGTGCCTCCTCAAGAAGCTTATCTTTCCCCCCAACAGGCAGATGAGCCTCCCTCGAAAGCTTACGTACCTCCACAGGTTGCCTACATTCCTTCTCAGGGAGCGTATGAGCCTGTTCGGAAAAGTAATAGAATAAGTAATCCTCCCCAGGAAGCTTGTGCTCCAGCCATCTATGAGAACGAGGAGAGAGCCAACGATAGAATAAGCCCTCCTTCCCAGGTTGCTTATGTGCCTAATTCTACGGAGCCAGACACTTCTTCTTCTATGAATCGGTTTGCACCAGACTTCCTACGGGAGATTCAAGAAGACAAATGGGATAACGAAAGTGAAGTCGCCCCTCCCTTTGAACTTGTGGATGATGCACACGACCAATTCCCACAAGACATCCCATCTATTTACGGGGAACATGAGAGTACTCAGTCTCATGAGAGATTGAACTTTGAGTCTAATTCCATACAGGAGCTACCCCACTTCACAGGCCCATGGGAAGCAAAGTCCACGTGTATGAGAACACCCACAGTCATGGTAAAGAACGACGACTCAGTCTTACCTAGGAATACGGAGGTAGTAAAGAACACCAAGGTGCAGCGCGATTCCACTTTGGAAGAACTGCCTAAGGATAGACCAGAAGCGCGGAAATATGTAGCCAGTCAAGTGACTGAAGTTGCAAAACCACGTTCCCGGGTAGGATCCCATAGGACGATGCCAGAAATTCCCTTGGATAAGATAGGAGATATGTGTGAAGGCGAAGAAGGGAACACCTACCTTCCCATCACCTACCAGGAGTACACCACCAAGGCAATTTTGGACTCAGGTGCAGGAGTTGCAATTGCCACTACTTCCCTATGGAAGCGTTGGGGCAAGCCGGCACTCAGGCCAACGAGAATGAAATTGCAGATGGCCGATGGTCATATTGAGAGACCCTTAGGATTGCTAGAAGGAATAACTCTCACCACTTGTGGTGTCGAGTTTGAGCATACGTTTGCCATATGTGACTTCAGTAAAAATCATGCCTATGAGATGATTTTGGGAAGACCATTTATGCGACAGTTGCAAGTGGTACAGGATTGGGGAACCAATTCTTTGTACCTGCAGCACTTAGGTGTTACGACCAAAGTGAATCTCAAAGATTACTCTCATAGAGATGTCCCTCCCATCCAATGGAATCCCATCCATAGAGCCAAAGATGATACGGAATCCGTGCATTCCATAGGCTCGGGATCCTCATGGATGCATGAAGACACTCACTTATGGATGTGCAAAGTAGCAGTAGAGGAAGAGAAGAGAGAAAAGGCCAGAGAAATAGGTGCAAACGAAACTTATAGACCCATTCAAGACCCAGCCTATGCACCTGTAGTCTTTCCTGATGAGGAATTCGAACCCCATGGCTGGGCAGAAATTTTAGCAACAATGGACGTAGCCATCAATGAAGAACAATGGACTCCCCACTGTGATGAAGATGGCTATGACATTTCAGTCTTCTCCATAGAGCCAATCATGGGAGAGGCAGTTCTAGAAGAATGCGAACCTAGCCCTGATGCATTTGAGGATGCAAGCGACTCCGACCTAGAGTCAATCATTATGGACCCACCATTTGCATCAGATGAAGAATACTTCCATGAAGTAGAATTTCAACCCCAGAGACATGGAGAGCTTACAAACGATGTAAGATTAGCAACACATGTGACCCAGAAGGAAGAAGGAAAGAAACAAAAGAAGAGAGAAGTCTCACCAGAAGAGGAAGAATCTTTGTTTGAGGTCCCGAAAAATTTTAAGAAGTATGAGATAGATGACAGGAGAGTCATGATCAGAATGCCGAAACGAGAGGCACAATCAGGAGAGGCCTTTGATAACAAAGAAACCACCAAGAAGATAGTAGTGGCCCTAGAAGAAGGAGAGGAGAGATGCACATACATAGGCCATGACCTAACAGAGGAAGAAGAGCATGCGTTAATTGCCTTGCTAAGAGAATACAGAGATGTATTCGCTTGGAGTTACAAGGATTTGAAAGGTGTTGACCCTGACATATGCTCACACACCATCCCCATGACTTCAGATGCCAAACCCTCTAAGCAAAAGCTGCTAAGATCAAAGAAGAGATAGATAGACTGGTTGAAGCTGGATTTATCTACAAAATTGAGCACACTGAATGGGTATCCCCCATCGTAGTGGTGCCCAAGAAGAATGGCAAGCTGCGTGTGTGCATTAACTTGAAGAAGGTTAATGCAGCCACAATTCGAGATAACTATCCGCTTCCCATCACAGAACATCTCTTAGAAAGAGTGGCAGGCAAGGAAGTGTACAGCTTCCTTGATGGATTTTCGGGCTACAATCAAGTAGCCATAGCTCCAGAGGATCAACATAAGACGGCATTTGCCACAGAATGGGGCATTTTTGCCTTTAGAGTAATGCCATTTGGGCTTACCAACGCACTAGCTACCTTCCAGAGACTAATGTGCCATGTATTTAAAGAGTTCCTGAGGAAAAACTTAGAGGTCTATGTTGATGATCTTTGTGCTCATTCCAACATTAGACAAACCCATATTCTTGAACTCAGACAAATCTTTGACAAATGTAGAGAATATCAAGTCTGCCTGAACCCAGAAAAATGTGTTTTCATGGTCAGGCAAGGCAAGATTCTAGGACACATAGTGTCAAAGAATGGCATATCTACGGACGAAGAGAAAGTGAGAGCTATAGCAGAGCTACCTAGGCCAAAGAATGTCAAGGAAGTACAAGCTTTCATGGGGCATTGTGGTTATTACCGACGATTTATACACATGTATGTTGTCATTGCAAAGCCCATGTACGGACTTTTGACTAACTTTGAGTGGACGGATGAATGTGAGAATTCCTTCCAGGAGCTTAAACGACGATTATGTTCAGCACCAATCTTGACCACACCAGATTGGAATAAGCCATTCCATGTTCATGTGGATGCATCCAATTATGCCATTGGGTGTGTACTTGCTCAACCTATTGGTGAAGGTAATATGGATCTTCCAATTGCCTACGCTAGTAGACAATTGAATGCAGCTGAACGAAATTACACTACGGAGAGAGAAGGTTTAGGCATGGTATATGCAGTTAAGAAATTTAGACACTATTTGCTTGCAAATAAGTTTAAATTTTTTACTGATCATCAAGCATTGCTATATCTCGTAAACAAGCCATGCAATATAGGAAGATTAGTGAGATGGTTTCTCTTGCTAATGGAATATGACTTTGAGGTTGTGGTAAGGAAAGGGAGGACTCATTTAAGAGCAGATCATCTCTCTAGGCTCACGTCGGGAGAAGCCCCACAAGGAGTATCAGATGACCTTCCTGATGCTTACTTGTTTAATTTGGAAGTCGTACCGCAGTGGGCTAAGCCATTGGTGCCAGTATTGACGTACGGGCCTAATCATCCAGTGGTGAACACACGGAATAGAGAGGTTGTGAAAGCTCAAAAGTACCACATCATGGCTGGAAGTATGTACAAGCACACAGATCAAGGAATCTTGGCTTGTTGCGTAGAAGAGGATGAGTACGCTAAATGGTTGCAATTAGCACATGTAGGTGCACTAGAGCAACACCATTCAAAGCAACGAACTTTACAAACTCTAAAGAGACTCGGAGTGCATTGGCCGACTATGGAAGCGGATGTCCAAAAGTTGTGCAAGGAATGCCCAATCTGTTGCACTAAACCACCTGTGGAACACGCTACTCTTTATCAAGTATCCATTGTGCCAGATTGGAGCGAACCTCTAGTATCCTTCCTAAGGACAAACACATTCCCTCCAGACATGACTCTGGCTAGGAAAAGGAGTTTAGAACAAGAAGCCCTGGATTACTCACTCATTGGTGATAATCTATACAAACACGGTAAAGATGGTTACCTGAGACTGTGTGTCCATGAGAGTGAATATCTTAAGATCTTGGAAACTGCTCACCAAGGTGTAGCAGGGGGACACTTTGGACCGGATCGGGTAATCAAGGCAATACTATTTGCGGGCTTCTGGTGGCCTACCCTTCACATGGATACACATACCTATGTGAAACGGTGTGATGTCTGTCAGAGGACTCAGTATCCTATACGCAAAGATGAGATGCCACTGAAACCTATGATGGGTGGACGTGCGTTCTCTAAGTGGGGAATAGACTTCGTCGGTCCTATTAATCCCCCAGCTAAGGGTTCTCATGCAGAATACATCATTGTTGCAACAGACTATCTAACTAAGTGGGTAGAGGTAAAAGCTACGACAAAGAATGACGCTCAGACAACTGCTAAATTCTTGTTTGAGAATGTATTCACAAGATATGGGCTACCTATAGAGCTTGTAAGTGATAGAGGCACTCATTTCTTGAACGAAGTGATTGAAAATCTACTCCAAGAATTCTTGGTAATACACAAGAAGTCGGCCCCTTATCACCCTCAAGCTAATGGACAAGCTGAGAGCACTAATAAGATCTTATGCAATGTACTGACGAAATTAGTGAACACTAAACGCTCTGATTGGGCAAACAGCTACACCATGCTGTTTGGGCATATCGAGTTGCCTACAAAACGGTACTCCAAGCCACCCCCTTTCTGATGGTATTTGGCCAAAACGCAGTGCTACCCTTGGACTTCTTAATACCTACGTTGAAAGTAGCACAAGAGCACGAATGGACAGGTCATGAACTCTCCTCTAGACTTTTTGACCTTGAACGATTAGGAGAAACCAGACTAAGAGCAGCTGCAGGAATATATGCAGCTAAGAAGAGACAGAAGGCATACTTTGATGCCCATGTGAAGGATAAAGGCTTGAAAGCAGGAGATCTAGTTTTAGTCTATACACTGAAACAACACGCGAGGAAGCTAGAAAAGAGAGGCTACGGACCTATGATCATCAATAGGATTTCCACGAGTGGAGCAGTGCAACTAGCCACGTTAGAGGGTGATGTTCTCCCAAACTATATTAGCGGTTGCAGAGTCAAGTTGTATCAAGAACCCCTCACAGAGGAAATGCTCAGCCGACTCAGCACTGCTAAGAAACGCAAACAGGAGGAAAAGCGAATTAGAGAAGAAGCTCAAGCAGAAGCTTTAGAACGCATCAGAAGGATGAAGTTACGAAGGCAAGGTAGAGATCAACCTAGAATGAATGACTATGCAGATCAAGGTTATCCTATGGCAATGTGTGAAGTCGCAGGAACAAGCTCACATAGGATAACTGATCGACGTCCTTTCGTAACCTTAGATATAGGACAAGGAAAGAGTGCAAGGACCGTAAGAGCCTTGATTGACTCAGGTGCAGCCACTAGTGCTGTCAAATGGTCCTACTGTCAAGCGTTGCAATTAACCGTCAATCCTGTGGAGGCATATCTCATAGGATTGGGAGGCGTGGAAACCCCTTGCTTGGGCGAGGTGGAACTTCCCCTCTACATTCATGATGAGGCTATGACAGTTAAAGTACTAGTGTGTCAAGACGAGGATCTCACTGAACCCCTTGTCTTGGGTCAAGACTGGATCTATGACCAAGCAATCAACTTAAACCTAAGAAGTGGACTTCTTCAGGTTTGGGTCAATCATAGTCGAATTACAGTAGAGTTGGATAATGGAGCACTCAAGGAACTAGGAAAGGCACAGATTCCTGGTCCTTCCAGGAACACACATGAAGATGACCACGTTGTTCTTGTCCAAAACTATGTGTTGCAGAGGAATGATATTCGCAAAAAAGGAGTCAGGGATGCAAAGGAACTCCCTTCTTTTCCAAAGGCCAGAAGGAGGCTGCAACCAAAGGCGGATCGAAGGCAGAAGAAGCAGAGTACTACCTATGCCGGAAATCAAAAGTACCTGCGCAGGAAAAGGTCTCAGCAAGTAAACCAAGTGTGGGTGAGGAAAGGCGAACACCCGGTTGCACTCAAGCCAACCCCACAAGCAAAGCCTCTTATCAGTAACCAACAACATGACACTAATAAGAAGTCTGTCAGAAATTCTTCTGCTAACGTGAAATCTATTTGGGTGCCCAAGAAGTCGATGAAGGCTAGCCCACAATCAAGAAAAATGTGGGTGCCCAAGGCTTGCTTGCGGGCGCAAGTAGCTACGCCAAGGCCACAACCTATACCACGTGACCCATTCACTCGCACAGTCTGCATCCAGTCATTTTCAACACTCAGGAACACACCAAGGCCCATGAGCACGAACATAATCACTTGTAAATGGGTCCCTAAAAGGCCTCATTTTCAAACCAAAACACCGATAAAGCTCTCTAGAGTCTCTACGAACCCAAGAGCAAAACCCATCCACTGCATTTGGCAGCCCAAGACTTGTAACAAACCCCCAGACCCCATTCGTAAATCCATCATAACTTACTAACCACATCACTATCACATTACATCATTCCACTTAACTCTTAGGTCTACCGAACGACTAACCGCACGCACACTCGCACCGAGCACTTACTAACCCATTATTCGATCCCGACCCTCATGTTAATGTTGTAATGGGAACAACAACGGTCCTCCCTTGTCCTGTACAATGTTAACACATATTTGTATATTCTCACAGAGACAGGCAGCAAGAAGTAAAATGGCAGATACGGTCGGAACTAGCTCCCAGGCAGGCACCAGCCCCCAAGTGGTGGACATCGAAAGCCTTCCGGTCGAGGAGGAATTAAAGGAAAGACCAGTGGCATTACGGGCCTTACATGCCATACCAATTCAGAATCCTCCGTAGGGTCACACAATGCCGGTGGGCAAAACCTCACACTGGTTCAGTGACGTTGCTGGCCCTCTGGGTGAAGGCACATATATGTGGGAGTCCGAGATAGAATTCAATGGACGTTGGGGCAGATACCATTTCTTTACCAGGGAGTTTGAAAAGCTACAGAATAATGAAGGACTGAAGTCGATATGGAAGAAGGCCGGACTTTATGATTACTTCAAGTTCCAACTACCAAAGCCAGATTTTCTAAGGTGCTCATACTTAATTAGTACCCTCACTCCGAGCAAAGACAAGAAAGGACACAGCTCCTTTGTGCTCCCATCACTCACCAGGGGCAACGAGCTGAAGCGTTTCCGCTTGACTATCAACCTGGTAAGAGAAGCACTCGACATGAAAGGTATGCACATTCCAACAGAGAAAGAGACTATGGTTCCAGACAATATGAAGAACAGAAATCTGACGAAGTTGAAGGACATGGTTGCGATGACACCTACGATTGCCATTCACTTACGCATGGTCATGCAACATTTCACATTCCCAGCGTAGGAGAGGTTCACAATGCCCCCCAAAAAGATCTGGTTTAGCCTCTACCTGGCGGATGCTTTTGATTTGTCCATCAATATGCCCCACTGGATTATCGACCAGATTCATATGGCTCATCAGAGATGGTATAAGAAGCAAAAGTCTGTGCTGTATGGTTGCTGTGCACTTACAAGAATTGTATACAGATGTCTCGCATATGATGTACCGGTGCAGAGGGCTCTCATTTGGTCCAGAGCACAGGAGTTTCAACGCAGATTGTCAGCTGTAGGGCCTCCCTCAAAGAAGATGAGAGGCGCTGTTCAGATGCCTTGTGCACAAGCTCGCGGTGCAACCCTAACGCCTGAAACAACCCCAAGACTTCCCCGCCGAGTACAACCATTTACTATCAGGTTACCCAGGCACAGCACAGATGGCCCTAATCTTGTGTTCCCACCAGTACCGACTGATTTGGAATTCCCGCATGGATTCACTCTGGAGGATCTAACGGACGAAGAAGTTGCTAGAATCATCGACGCTGTAAATGCGGAAGTTGAAGCAGAGCAAGCTGGTGGACAGCAAACTGCCCCAAACCAAGCCCAGCCCAGCCAACTGGACGTAGTCAATGTGGACGATGAAGAAGAAGCACATGAGGAGGCACAGGGTGGACAATTAGAAGCAGAAGAACAAGAGTATGATCAGGAAGCCCTACAAGTACTGGAAGGTGCCCTTGCCTATACTAACGCATTAAAGAAGCTCTACTATACGATGAACCGAGTCCAAGAGCAACACAGGCTATCATTAGCTGCAGGTAAAGCCCTCATGAACCAGATTCTGGAGGAGGAAGGCGTGGACGAGCAATACCGTGCCACCCTGGAAATGATATCAGATGCTTTGGGAGTACCTGAAACGGTGCATACTGCACTAGCGCAATCACGAAGGACAGAGAAAAGATATGGAAGACGCCCCCCACGAACGGGAAAACGAATGAATGTATTAGGATCAGGACCACAAGGCACCCCCACAACCACTGGCACAACACACACTGTTCACGACACCGAGGAAGCCCACACATCGAGTGCACCCCCATCACCTCCCTTGCCTCCTTCTCCCCCACATCCGCCCCACTCACCTCCCTCTACCACTGTAACCTCTACTCTCACCACCTTCGGACCCACTACACACATCGACGCACAAACCATCAGTCAACCCACATACTCTGTTTCCACTGAAAACATAAGTCTAACCACAGCCACGGTAAACCCCACTACTCCGATCACACTTCTTGGGAGTTCACAATTACACACACCTCTATACACGTTCACAACTCTCACCGCAACCACAATCCCCATGTTCACAGTCACTCCCACCACGGCCTCCACTTTCATGGAGGTGTCACCCACCTCTGCACCTCTCCCACCCTCCATTTACCCACAATCTCCCATTCCCCCACCTCCCCCCTCACCCGTCCCCAGTACTGCATCTACAATTCCCTTTCCCTTTCCCTTCCCCTCTGCATTCAACACCATTTCTCCCACCATTCCTCTTAATAATGTATTTAATAATATGCATCAATGCATGTCCCAACTTCAGCAACACTACCAACACCTTGACGACCAACATACAAGGCTTTTCCGAAGCCACGAAGATCTCCAAGCACGATGTAGGGATCTTGAAGAGCAGAAGCAGCTACTACAACAGCAGCATGTGACCTTACAGGAACAATATGCACAACTAGTAGCCAACCCACCCCAAGCAGATGATGAAGAACGACGACACATGGACGAGCTGCTACACTCTCAGATCACGGAAAACTTGAAGCTTCGACGGAACTTGGGCCTCCTACGCAAGCATATGTCTACAGCGCTAGAGGAGAATAAACGATTACAGAAACAGAACGAAGAAAATCTGGAGGCGGCCATGGAGGGTTCCCCACAGGAAAGTGACCCAGAGCGATTCAAGGCCATTCCCTCTGAAAATATGAAGGTGGTGTTAGAAACTCATGCAGATCTAATGGAGGCCCATGCCGCTTTAGAAAAAGAGAGAGATGATTTACGAAGACAATTGGCCACCCGACAGACATCACCCAGCAAGAGCACAACCGCAGAAGATACATCTGAAGAGGTCACTAAACTCCGGGCCGAACTTGAGGAATTACGTAGCAAGGTCATGCAATATGAGCGTCAGCCCTCCCCTCTGGTAGAGCCCGAGCCTGACGATCTTGTGCCAATTGAAGTAGAAGAAACATTCGAGGATCCCTATGTACCAATGCCAACACCCGGGGGTAAGCGAACAGAACAAGGCATTGACACAATTGAAATTGAGGCACCTGAATGGATGCAAAAATTAGAGAAAGTAGCCACGACGCATGATGACAGGGTAGCAGTCCAAATCGCATTGATGTCAAAATTGGAAGAGGTTGTAATAAAATCCGATTATTTTCAGAATCTCTCACACCATAGGTGGATTGGCCCATCGGACGATCTGTATGTTCCTTTTTGCGTGCTAATGGCGGATTATAATGCGGAGATCAAGCACCACACCTCAAGGGAACCCACCTCTGCCACCCAATTTGCACCTGACGACATCCCAGAAAGTGCCAAGCAGGGACATATTCGCCAACCGATGTGGAGAATTCGGCTACTTCAAACCTACCCGGAAATGGTAAGAACATGGAACAACATGCCACTGTACATCAAATATAACCCATGTTATTGCCCTGTGTTTCGAAGGAGATCATGGACGGAGTACACACAAACAGTGCCGACGATTAAAGGATGCGAGAAGTGGCTCAATTATGTGTACTTCGCACCCCCTAAGGGCCCACCTACTATTGGATATATGATTTCGACGATTCGACATTGGGGGGTCCGTTTCAAGAATGTACCTGATGTCATGACTCAGATGTGCCTGAAGATTTTCGAACTTATGTTGGTTACCTTCAGGACCTTCAAAAATGTCAAGGAACCGCATCTCTCAGCACTAGGATTTAATGAAGGTAATCAGGACCTTGTATACGACATGAGCACAACCCCATGGATTAATGTTGTGTATGCATGGCACACTCGCATCAAATATCTACCGGCCTGCTTCAAACAAACGTTTGAAGAGATGTTTGTCACGGGATTCTGGGAATATCACTCCGAGATATTCATTCCCAGACCATCCCATCTCTTGCAGTTGTTTGCAGTGGAACAAGCTCTCCATTCTGAAAAGCTACGTATTCCACATCCAGAGGTTCCCAGGCAGGTAGACTGGGATGCTCTACTCACAGATCTGGCCAAAGGATTGAGAATCGCCGAACACCACTTAGCGCAGGATGTCGTCGAGTACTACATTCAGAAACCCACACAACAAGGGTCTGTCAGGGACGACAGACACGAGAGAGGGGGGGGTGTTAGCAGCAGACAAGGGAGTCAACGAAGATCTGGCAAATAGGCCAGTAATTTTCCTCATGAAGAAGCAAGTACGAGCACTCACGCAGATCTAGCACTAAGGCAACCTTTAAATTTTCAAATCCTTTACACCCATTCAAAGTGATTTTCATCACTAAACACCATTGTAAATACCAATTCATCTTTTTGTAGCTCCATTTTGTGCAAGCCAAGGAGTCCTTGAGCTTGAGGAGCTTTAGAAGTATCTACCTGCCAATTTTCGTATTTTTTAGATCTCGTTTGAGCCCTCAAATAAGCCCTGGAACCTAATTTTTAACTAGGCCGGACACTAGGTCTGAACAGGGCCAAAGCTAGTCAAAAACTATAAAAGGAGCTAGAGAGCTCATTTTTGAGGTTAGATTGTAATTGAAACAAACTTGTAAGAGCATTTTGAAAGTAATCTAAGAACTCCATTGATTCTCACTCTTTGTCTTGCCGTGTGTGCGCGTGTGTGTGTATGTGTGTGCATGTTTGTGTGCTTCTCACTCACGCACTTGTGCCGCCACTTGCTCGAGGTCTTCATACCATCCTCACGTCTTCCCGGATTGACATTAAAGGAGGTGCTACTCATCACTGAGCTACAATTGCCATTTAAGTCTAGCAATAAGGGGATCAATTCTCTGTTATGTTTCCTTTTAAGGATACGAAACATCTCTTTGGTGGGTTTTGTCGGCTTTGCCAGCCCACCACTCCTTGAAGAAAATTTGCAAATTTTTCCTTTGTATTTCTTCCTCGTATCTCAACAGCGCTCTGATTTTTTGAAGACCTTTTTGGGCTTGAGATTTTCCTTTGTTCACTTCCTCCTTGAGCCTCCAGAGTCTATGATATAGAGCTTCTCTACGAGCCCGCCGTATATTTTTGAGCATCTTCTTGGATCTAATCATGATCTATCGTGACTTGTCGACCGCACTTCTCCAGCACTTGGCTGGGGACAAGCCGGAGGCAAACGCCTTCTTCCAAACATCAGCAATTTCTTGATGGACGGAGGGGAGAGAGAAGGAGGGTGCACTTGTGTGGAACCAAGGAGCCTTACGGATCTTGGTGGGAGGTTGGAAAATGATAACGATCGGGTAGTGATCAGAGATGGTGAGGTCGGTGCATTGCGAGAGGGAAGGGTGGCCCCATTGATGAGTTTCTCTATTTTTGCATGTTGATCCCCATTGTGTAATTACTAAACTTCTTCCTTTGAACCATCTTTTGGATATGTGTTGTAAGAAGAAGTATGATATTTACTTTTGTAATGATGTTTATGCGTCTTTCTTTGCTTGGATGTTGTTTGAGATGCTTTTTTGCTATCTCCTTCTACCTTCATATAGGTTTGATGATGAGCATCTACTCCAACACCTTAGAAATCTTAATCAAGGTACTAAAAAATTCTTCAAGCTTCAAGTTCTCTCTTTGATACCATTGTTGCCGTTTACTGACCTCCAAAGTATAGTTAGAAGTATGTGGAACCCCGTAGGAGCTACTTGACCTTCTCACAAACTTATGCACAAAAAGCTAGTCATGCTTGCATAGCTTGCTTCTCTTCGCTCACTTAGATTTTTTGAAAAATATTTTAAGTAAACATAGTAGCACCAAGTTCTTTCCATGGACCTAATGAACACTCACATTGGGTAAATACACAAGGAGATATGATCTTTGCAATTTTTAGGTTTAATGGAGACACACTCAAATCGGGTAAACACACAAGGAGATATGATCTTTGCAATTTTAAGGTTTAATGGAGACCTTCTGCATAGATAAATGGGAGAACACACTACGTGTAGAGAGCACTGTTCTCAATCCACAACTCCAATTAGTATGAGAATTTATATGACAAAATTAGAGAGTAAGGGATTTAAAATGAACCATGAAACATGTACTTAGAATATATAATAAGGGAGATACCAGCTCTACAATTTTTGTTTACAAAGCTTCAATAGTAGAGAGATAGCCATATGACTCTCTTCTACATGAAAACAAGATTATGAATTCTCTGATCTTATATATGTTAGAGTGGCATGGGCGTATTGGCATTTTGTAGTCTTATATAAGGTTCAATTGAAGGGTGAACTAAGGGGTACAATGAATAGGTACAAGTCCCATATGAATGGGCATGAAAATATGTATAAATATATGGCTTCAAGTTAATGAAAGAAGCACGCCTCTTGGAAGTGGTGTCTCCTACTCTGTCAGTTATGGCTTCTTCTCTCCCTCTCTAATTACTTTGTATATAATTGTCATCTTCTTCATATGCGTGAGACCATGATGAATCCTTTCCCCTATACAAAGTGGAACACGGATTCCTCGTTTTAACACTGGCACGCCCGTAGCGATGGCGGCCCACATCCCTTGCCCATCCCATCATTTATGCACAGACGATATCTCGTTCCTGGTCTGTTCCATTCGGCATTTCAAGTGCACCATGAAGCATTCTTGAGCCCGCTTAGTCATCAAGCGATGCGATCTATCGCCCCCTGTATATATTGATTGCATGTCCTATCATCTTTGCTACCAATGATTAAGATTTGATAGAATTGCGCCCACGTAGCCAAGTTCTTCGTGCAAGACCACTCATGAATTACAAAATTCTGTATTTATCCCTGGGGTCTCTTTTATCGGGTGGGGATTCCATACTCCAGTCCGCTGCACTTCTGTTGGACTTGGCACCTTTCATTATAATCATGGTCAACTCTAGCGGGCCTGGAGAACATGCGTGATTGGCGCTCACTCCGGTGCTTCTCCGGTGATGCGGTGATCACCTGGTGCTTCTTCTCCATTTGGTGATTACGGTAAGGCTCCTGTGTTGGTCTGATGAGCTGTCAGAGCCCCGTTACTTCTTGTCCAGTCAATTTTGACCTACTAACCGATGCATCTCTGCTGGTGTTCCATTCCGTTGCATCATGGCTGTGCAGTGCTCCGGTGGTTCCCTCATTGGTGTTTTTGATTACTTTCAGGCTATTCTGCTATCACGGCCCCTTTGTGGTGCGCCTTTGATGATGAGGGAAATCATTAGAGTGCAGGTGCTCGGTTCTTGTCTACCGTCACAAGTCACACTGTCCCTACCCTGACAGATGACCATTCCATCAGAAATACTTACCATTGTGCATCTCTCTTCTAGGCTCCAGGCCCTTGGCCACCCGACTACAGTGTTGACTGTCACGAGAGTGCCTGCAATTCTTGTAGTACTTTTCAATTGCTCCTAGCAACCCTCCAGTGATCCTACGGTGTGATCATGATGATAATTTGGTGTTAATCCACTGAACATTCGATGTTCGTCCCGTGCTCCTTCCAGTGCATTCTGAGTTCCCTGGTCACTATTGTGTCTGTTTTGCCTCTCCATTTAGGTGAAAGTTTGGTCACATTCAATCATCGCATTGATCCTACTGTGATCATATGGTGCCCTCCAAAGTCTGCAGCAGGGCCTAAATGTCACGACCAAGACAAAATGTCATACGACAGGCAAACTTTTGCTTCTACCTTTCATAAGGGCAATTTTGACATGTTAATATAAGGCATATACATATAATATATATGGAGTTCGATAAAAAAATGATAGGCCAATGCCCCATCAAAGCTAGTCATTTGCAAAAAAGTTTTAGAAAACTCCTGTTTTGACACGAAAAATACTTGTCAATTTTTTGTCCCGATGCTAATGTGGTGCCCTCCTCTAGCTGATTCTGGCGTTTTTGCATCTTATGGTAATCTTGTGTTTATTCGACACTCTTTCTGGTTCTAATTCTGGTTATCTCGGTCCCTTCATCTCCCTTCGGGTGATCTGGTGTTTTCAATTCCAATTGTTCCCAGTCTTAGTGATCCTAGTATTCTCGGTGCATCGTATGACAAGTGCGCTTGCAATTTTGCTACAAAGCTGCTTCCGCATTATTACGGTGATCTTTTGGTGCCCTTACGGTATTATTCGGTGATCGCATGGCGGGATGCCCTCATCCTGATTTTAGGTTCATTGTTCTCAATCCCTGATTGCTTGCCTGCACATCCCTGATGCTAATCCAGTGCAATTTTAGTTAATAATGCTGCACGTTTGTTGCGCTTACCGTTTCCCATCCCTTTCAATCATTTTCAGTCGTTTGTTGGAATTTTGGTACTTTTTTACTGATCAAGTGTTGCCGATGAATACAGAAGTCATGGTCTAAGTGTTACATTCAGCATACCTTAACCCAATGCAATGGATTGGACATTCCATAGCACTGTCACATTTGTCGAGATGGAGTTAAACAATAAATGTGGATAACTAAAATCAACGCTTTTATTGCAAATGTTCCATGTTGCCACTCTCTCGAGCGAGAAGGTGTCAACAGTACTAATAAATCATAATAATAATAATAAAATAAATAATTATCATTAATAATAATAATAAAAATATTGATGATGATACTTGTCATTTCCATGATCTGTGGGTATGGGTAATAAAGATGATCATCTATGTTCTGTGTTTGCTTCAGGAGATATGTTGGCTTTGAGAAATGTTTTTACATATTGCATATCATTGGGGATGGTTGTTCCTTTTTAGGGGAATGCTTGAGTTATGGACACATGATCAGATGACGGTTTGTATTCTATAATTTGGCATGTTGATGGATGATGATAAGGGCTTGCATGAGGTGGTATGGTCTGAGTGCGAGGTAGCGTTAACTCGGCAGAAGCACTCATTTGTTTTGATTTCGGTAATGAGAGAGTGTGAGGTAGCGTTAAGTCGGCAGAAACACTCCATGTGGATTGTGAATGTGAGGTAGCATTGATACGGCAGAAGCATTCACTGATTTTGTTTTCATTTGTGTGCATGTTTTGAGTGGTGGATGATATGGGACTATGGGATACATGCCTTCATGTTGATTTGAGTCTTCATATATTGTTATTTACTGATCATACTTATCCACAAAGATAAGCTTTGCTTCATCATTATTTGATGATTTATGTTGTAGTCCTTATGGGGATTCGAATATGCAGTAAAGAAGTGAAGATTGGCGATGATAAAGCTATGATTGGATGATCCATCCCTCTTATCGATTTGCATAGATTGTATATCAAAATGATGTATTGTAGGGATCCATATGAGAATGATGTAATTGATGTATAAGATGAAGCAATGTAATTATGTCACTCTTGTACTTCATGTTCATACATATAGGCGGGCAGACTATGGGTTGTGTGTCGTGTACTTGATATCTTGGATTCAGTTCCAGTCACTTTGCTTTGCATTACACATTTCTCCTAGTTATGGACTTTTATGGGCATTTTCTTACCTTCCATACCATGGGTTTGGGCCATGCACTTTGGTTGGTGGATAATGTTTCATAGGGTAGTTGCATATAGTAACCCTCGGACATTGGTACGCATGGTGTGGGATTCGAGTCCATCGTGCGTGCTAGTGCTAGAGTGGCATGGGCGTATTGGCATTTTGTAGTCTTATATAAGGTTCAATTGAAGGGTGAACTAAGGGGTACAATGGATTGATACAAGTCCCATACGAATGGGCATGAAAATATGTATAAATATATGGCTTCAAGTTAATGAAAGAAGCGCGCGTCTTGGAAGTGGTGTCTCCTACTCTATCGGTTATGGCTTCTTCTCTCCCTCTCTAATTACTTTGTATATAATTTTCATCTTCTTCATATGCGTGTGACCATGACGGATCCTTTCCCCTATACAAAGTGGAACACAAATTCCCCTTTTTAACATATATAGCATGTAAAAATAGTTAAAAACATTTTTTACACATAAACCCATGCTAGAACTTGGGTCGAGATATTAGATGACTTAGGCTCTCAAATAAGCAAAATATGGTTGGACTTTGAGAACTAGCCACATCGACCTTCCAATGGGACAGTACTAGAGCTCCCTTTTGATTCATTCATTTGATTCATTACCTTTTAGAAATCACATGGTACTTTGGATATAATTTATCAATTATTTGAGCCTTCTTGAAGTATTTGAAGAGTTCTCAAAGGTATTTATATCTTTTGGAACTTGTACCTTAACCTATATAGAATCACGCTTTTCAGCCATTACCTTCTAGATAAAATATCAATTATTGAGAGCCTCCTTGAAGAAGTATTTGAAGGACTCCCAAAGGTATTCACAACTTTTGGAACTTGTACCTTAACCTATATATTGAAAAAATGTTGTCAACAATCGATATACTATGCATTCTCAAATTTGACTACTAGGTGATCCAAGTCATAGGGGTGATCTAGGTTTCTCAATTGTACTATTAACCTTCTCAAATCTCATAATAGATGTGAGCATCTAATAAGTTGGTTTGGTAGCTCAACTTGAGTCTTCTGTTAGACGGCCGCCGAAAAAGGACAAATGTACTAGGACAGGCGTCTTAAATGTAAAAGAACCTTTCGGGAAACGCGCAGGTAACTAAAGATTCGCGCACCCTTGTAAAAAATCTTCTATATAAGGCAATGAGAAAAGAGTGGCCGAGAGCCCGTTCGGAGAATTCTAAGCGTACTGTTTGAAGTATGTATGTCATTGAGAAGATTGAACTCTACTCTGTTCTGCTCTGTTCTGTGCTTCGTCTAGTCCTTTATTCGCACTGTAGTGCAGAGTTATGGATTGGTAGTCTTGTGTTACGAATCCGGTCGGTAATGGTTGAGTGTGTCTCTGAGTGTTATTAAGTTGCAGTGTGTTGTTTGTCAGTCTGTATGCTGAACAAGGGAATGTGAAAAGCAGACCCGAACTGTTTGCGTGTTAATATTTTCTGTAAGTGACCAAGTTTGATACAGTAGTCTACATTCACTGTTGATTCCGATCACAGGAAGACTAGTATCTGTAATGGTCAAGGTGCGAGGAGGACACTATTAAGTCTGTGACTAGTTGATTGTTGTTAGGAAATTTGTTGTCCGAGTTTGGCATACGGTGAGTTTGCATAACTTCAGGGTATAGATGTCTGTTGGTATACCTATCTATTCTGAAGAAGTGCGTAGTAGGTGATCTTCGTTTACTGAAGTATATTATTCTATTGGATACAATTAACCGGACTACTGCTCAGATCGCTATAGAAGTATTAGTTCGGAAATTCTAAGTCCAGTACACCGAATAGTTAGCAGTTGTTCAGAGTTGCATACTGAGCTAAGACGCGAGAGAGCAATTATGATTGTGTAATGAGTTGGGAAAATAGCACAAGGCCTCTGTCTAACAGACCCCTACCACTCCCAAGGACCCACTTGGCTAAGAGGTAACTTAATGTTAGTTACCATGGTCTTGCCCATTGGAAGGGTAAAGATTGAAAGATTCGGAAACGTCCGAGCTTGAAAGTGTTTTGAGTCTGAAGTCAGAAGTCTAACGACTAACATTTGGCGCGTCTCCAAGGACAAGTTTCGGCACAACAGGGACTGATACAGCAACGGAATGACACATTGGAGCAACTTGCCCTAAAGACCAACTATTGAACGCAGCCCACGAAGAAATCAGGAAACTAAAGACCGCACTACAAGAAAAGGAAGACATCAACACATCCCTCGAAGAATTGGTCGTAGAAACGAAAGCACAATTGCAGGAGATAACCCAGAATAATCAAGAACAGCAGCCAGAAGCAAAACAAGTTGAAGACGAGCTCCGAAGAGCTCAGGAATGCTTGGACAAGTCAAACAATATGCTGAGACGCCAATTAACCAGGGAAGCCAAATACCAAAAAGATCTAGCAAATGCTCGTAGAGAACGGGATGCCTACTACAAAACGATTGAATTTCAGAACCAGCAACTCGAGCGACTAGATAACCAATTGTGAAATCAGAAGGAAGAAGTCACGGATATGCAGAAGAAAGTCACCGAAATAAAGACAGCCCAGGACGCTGCATTATCCAATGACTTTTATTTACAAGAGGCCTTCTTACAGAACCAAGCCAAAATTTTGTTAACCCAAGCCATAGCTCTTAGCTCCGTTAGAACGAACGCTCAGTTATTAGAACCGACTACTCTAGTTCAGATGATAGAAACCATTAAAAAGAAAATTACCCGAATGTTTAGGCTCGCCCGAAGCATGTATTTAGAAGGTCTCATAGCAGAACCATAGGAACCTGCGGGTTCGAGTCCACCGTGCGTGCCAGTGTTAGACGGCCGCCAAAAAAGGACAAATGTTCTAGGACAAGCGTCTTAAATGTAAAAGAACCTTTCGGGAAACGCACAGGTAACTAAAGATTCGCGCACCCTTGTAAAAAATCTTCTATATAAGGCAATGAGAAAAGAGTGGCCGAGAGCCCGTTCGGAGAATTGTAAGCGTACTGTTTGAAGTATGTATGTCATTGAGAAGATTGAACTCTACTCAGTTCTGCTCTGTTCTGTGCTCCGTCTAGTCGTTTATTCGCACTGTAGTACAGAGTTACGAATTGGTAGTCTTGTGTTACGAATCTGGTTGGTAATGGTTGAGTGTGTGTCTGAGTGTTATTAAGTTGCAGTGTGTTGTTTGTCAGTCTGTATGCTGAACAAGGGAATGTGAAAAGAAGACCCGAACTGTTTGCGTGTTAACATTTTCTGTAAGTGACCAAGTTCGATACAGTAGTCTGCGTTCACTGTTGATTCCGATCACAGGAAGACTAGTATCTGTAATGGTCGGGGTGCGAGTAGGACACTGTTAAGTCTGTGACTAGTCGATTGTTGTTAGGAAATTTGTTGCCCGAGTTTGGCATACGGTGAGTTTGCATAACTTCAGGGTATAGATGTCTGTTGATATACCTATCTATTCTGAAGAAGTGCGTAGTAGGTGATCTTCGTTTACTGAAGTATATTATTCTATTGGATACAAGTAACCGGACTACTGCTCAGATCGCTATAGAAGGATTAGTTCGGAAATTCTAAGTCCAGTACACCGAACAGTTATCAGTTTTTCAGAGTTGCGTACTGAGCTAAGATGCGAGAGAGCAATTATGATTGTGTAATGAGTTGGGAAAATAGCACAGGGCCTCTGTCTAACAGACCCCTACCACTCCCAAGGACCCAGGCTAAGAGGTAACTTCATGTTAGTTACCATGGTCTTGCCCATTGGAAGGGTAAAGATTGAAAGATTCGGAAACGTCCGAACTTGAAAGTGTTTTGAGTCTGAAGTCAGAAGTCTAACAACTAACATTTGGCGCGTCTCCAAGGACAAGTTTCGGCACAATAGGGACTGATACAGCAACGGAATGACGCATTGGAGCAACTTGCCACCAAAGACTAACTATTGAACGCAGCCCACGAAGAAATCAGGAAACTAAAGACCGCACTACAAGAAAAGGAAGACATCAGCACATCCCTCGAAGAATTGGTCGTAGAAACGAAAGCACAATTGCAGGAGATAACCCAGAAGAATCAGGAACAACAGTGAGAAGCAAAACAAGTTGAAGACAAGCTCCGAAGAGCTCAGGAATTCTTGGACGAGTCAAACAATATGCTGAGACGCCAAGTAACTAGGGAAGCCAAATACCAAAAAGATCTAGCAAATGCTCACAGAGAACGGGATGCCTACTACAAAACGATCGAATTTCAGAACCAGCAACTCGAGCGACTAGATAACCAATTGCAAAATCAGAAGGAAGGAGTCACGGATATGCAGAAGAAAGTCACCGAAATAAAGACAGCTAGGGATGCTGCATTATCCAATGACTTTTATTTACAAGAGGCCTTCTTACAGAACTAGGCCAAAATTTTGTTAACCCAAGCCATAGCTCTTAGCTCCGTTAGAACGGACGCTCATTTATTAGAACCGACTACTCTAGTTCAGATGATAGAAACCATTAAAAAGAAAATTACCCGAACGTTTAGGCTCCCCCGAAGCATGTATTTAGAAGGTCTCGTAGCAGAACCATAGGAACCTGCGGGTTCGAGTCCACCGTGCGTGCCAGTGTTAGACGACCGCCGAAAAAGGACAAATGTACTAGGACAGGCGTTTTAAATGTAAAAGAACCTTTCGGGAAACGCACAGGTAACTAAAGATTCGCGCACCCTTGTAAAAAATCTTCTATATAAGGCAATGAGAAAAGAGTGGCCGAGAGCCCGTTCGGAGAATTGTAAGCGTACTGTTTGAAGTATGTATGTCATTGAGAAGATTGAACTCTACTCTGTTCTGCTCTGTTCTGTGCTCCGTCTAGTCGTTTGTTCGCACTGTAGTACAGAGTTACGAATTGGTAGTCTTGTGTTACGAATCTGGTCGGTAATGGTTGAGTGTGTCTCTGAGTGTTATTAAGTTGCAGTGTGTTGTTTGTCAGTCTGTATGCTGAACAAGGGAATGTGAAAAGCAGACCCGAATTGTTTGCGTGTTAACATTTTTTGTAAGTGACCAAGTTCGATACAGTAGTCTGCGTTCACTGTTGATTCCGATCACAGGAAGACTAGTATCTGTAATGGTCGGGGTGCGATTAGGACACTGTTAAGTCTGTGACTAGTCGATTGTTGTTAGGAAATTTGTTGCCCGAGTTTGGCATACGGTGAGTTTGCATAACTTCAGGGTATAGATGTCTGTTGGTATACATATCTATTCTGAAGAAGTGCGTAGTAGGTGATCTTCATTTACTGAAGTATATTATTCTATTGGATACAAGTAACCGGACTACTGCTCAGATCGCTATAGAAGGATTAGTTCGGAAATTCTAAGTCCAGTACACCGAACAGTTATCAATTGTTCAGAGTTGCATACTGAGCTAAGATGCGAGAGAGCAATTATGATTGTGTAATGAGTTGGGAAAATAGCACAGGGCCTCTGTCTAACAGACCCCTACCACTCCCAAGGACCCACGTGGCTAAGAGGTAACTTAATGTTAGTTACCATGGTCTTGCCCATTGGAAGGGTAAAGATTGAAAGATTCGGAAACGTCCGAACTTGAAAGTGTTTTGAGTCTGAAGTCAGAAGTCTAACGACTAACATTTGGCGCGTCTCCAAGGACAGGTTTTGGCACAACAGGGACTGACACAGCAACAGAATGACGCATTGGAGCAACTTGCCGCCAAAGACCAACTATTGAACGCAGCCCGCGAAGAAATCAGGAAACTAAAGACCGCACTACAAGAAAAGGAAGACATCAGCACATCCCTCGAAGAATTGGTCGTAGAAACAAAAGCACAATTGCAGGAGATAACCCAGAAGAATCAGGAACAGCAGCGAGAAGCAAAACATGTTGAAGACGAGCTCCGAAGAGCTCAGGAATGCTTGGATGAGTCAAACAATATGCTGAGACGCCAATTAACTAGGGAAGCCAAATACCAAAAAGATCTAGCAAATGCTCGCAGAGAACGGGATGCCTACTACAAAACGATCGAATTTCAGAACCAGCAACTCGAGCAACTAGATAACCAATTGCAAAATCAGAAGGAACGAGTCACGGATATGCAGAAGAAAGTCACCGAAATAAAGACAGCTCGGGACGCTGCATTATCCAATGACTTTTATTTACAAGAGGCCTTCTTACAGAACCAGGCCGAAATTTTGTTAACCCAAGCCATAGCTCTTAGCTCCGTTAGAACGGATGCTCATTTATTAGAACCGACTACTCTAGTTCAGATGATAGAAACCATTAAAAAGAAAATTACCCGAACGTTTAGGCTCGCTCGAAGCATGTATTTAGAAGGTCTCGTAGCAGAACCATAGGAACCTGCGGGTTCGAGTCCACCGTGCGTGCCAGTGTTAGACGGCCGCCGAAAAAGGACAAATGTACTAGGACAGGCGTCTTAAATGTAAAAGAACCTTTCGGGAAACGCGCAGGTAACTAAAGATTCGTGCACCCTTGTAAAAAATCTTCTATATAAGGCAATGAGAAAAGAGTGGCCGAGAGCCCGTTCGGAGAATTGTAAGCGTACTGTTTGAAGTATGTATGTCATTGAGAAGATTGAACTCTACTCTGTTCTGCTCTGTTCTGTGCTCCGTCTAGTCGTTTATTCGCACTGTAGTACAGAGTTACGAATTGGTAGTCTTGTGTTACGAATCTGGTCGGTAATGGTTGAGTGTGTCTCTGAGTGTTATTAAGTTGCAGTGTGTTGTTTGTCAGTCTGTATGCTGAACAAGGGAATGTGAAAAGCAGACCCGAACTGTTTGCGTGTTAACATTTTCTGTAAGTGACCAAGTTCGATGCAATAGTCTGCGTTCACTGTTGATTCCGATCACAGGAAGACTAGTATCTGTAATGGTCGGGGTGCGAGTAGGACACTGTTAAGTCTGTGACTAGTCGATTGTTGTTAGGAAATTTGTTGCCCGAGTTTGGCATACGGTGAGTTTGGATAACTTTAGGGTATAGATGTCTGTTGGTATACCTATCTATTCTGAAGAAGTGCGTAGTAGGTGATCTTCGTTTACTGAAGTATATTATTCTATTGGATACAAGTAACCGGACTACTGCTCAGATCGCTATAGAAGGATTAGTTCGGAAATTCTAAGTCTAATACACCGAACAGTTATCAGTTGTTCAGAAATGCGTACTGAACTAAGATGCGAGAGAGCAATTATGATTGTGTAATGAGTTGGGAAAATAGCACAGGGCCTCTGTCTAACAGACCCCTACCACTCCCAAGGACCCACGTGGCTAAGAGGTAACGTAATGTTAGGTACCATGGTCTTGCCCATTGGATGGGTAAAGATTGAAAGATTCGGAAACGTCCGAACTTGAAAGTGTTTTGAGTCTGAAGTCAGAAGTCTAACGACTAACACTTCTAAGGTCCTTTTGGCATAGACCAAGACCTAATTGTGTGGCTTACACTAGCTTCATAAGATCTTATGCATTGTCGATCCACATTGCCAAGGTTCTTCAAGATCTAAGGTTCATGAATCAACCCAATTTCCCTTTATTTTCCCTTAGAAATCCACTATTTAATGATTTTTCACTTTTTTTTAATTACTTTCCCTTGTTAGGTATTGTCCCAATGAGCAATCATCTAGAATATCTTCATTGTTTGACTTGATCGTGAAGCATCACCTTATGTTCTTTCCCCCTTAGTATTATCACAATTACAATTGCTTTAAGTCTTATAATTGATTCCCTTAAGTTTCTTAGGCTTCAATATTCCCATTGTTATCCTATATATATTTGATAGCACTAATGCCTTAGCATATGATAGAATTGATTACAAGGTTTCATAAATTTCTAACCTCAAATAACTTGAATTGAGTGCTCTGATTAGCCTAGAAAAGTCTCCCAATCCTTGCTAGTTTCCTTTGTCCCTTGTTAGAGCCTCGAACGATTGCACTTTGGCTTCATAATTCATGAAATCCATCGAAAGAACTTAAAACATAGATTAAATTTAAGTAAAAAACAAAAAACATATTTTTGTTGCATAGGTTGTCTATCATTATAGATAGGGTCAATTGCTATTGGCTGATCCATCACGATAGAGGGGGTCTATCATGATAAAGCTATCTATCACAATAGAGCACTCTATCAAGCACTCTATCAAGATAGAATAGTTTGCCGCATGGGTGGTCTATCATGATAGACATACATTCTATCACAATAGATGGGATCTATCATGGTGAATATCTTTCATGATGGAATAGCCTATCATGATAGATCGGGGTCTATCATGATGGATGGGTTTATTGTGACATATGACATGTTTGTCATGATCGACTAGGTCTATTGGGATTGTTCTTTCATTATGGACTAGGGTCTATCACAAAGGAGCGGTTTATCATGATAGATGGGACAAGGTCTATCTCAATAGGCTGAGCCTATTGCTTGTCATGAGTTTTGGGTCTATCGTGATGTAGCAAAGAAATCAGAACTTTTGCAAAGTGGCTAGTGCATTGGGATGTTGCTGGGGAGCCCTATCTTTTCTTGCACATGCAATATAAAAAATTCCAATGTTTTCAATTTTTCATGATGGATCGAAACAATTGGCATGAATTTTAAAAAATGGCTGAGTTATTTATGCACAAAGCTATACTAAAAAATGGTGCTAAAACTTGCATATAATGCTAAAAACATGCAAAACATAATACACACACACTCACACTTTTTCACTCTTTCGCTCTCTCTCTCTCTCACTCAAGAAAGAGGGACGTGAAACGGGGGTGGGTAATATGGAAGAAACCAATTTTTTTTTGTGAAGGAGAAGAAGTGTCGTTATGTTGATGGAAGGTAGAGATGGTGATGATGAAGCAAAAAGTGTACAAAAAATAGTGAAAAACTAGAAAAATCTACCAAATTTACCTTCCAATGCCAATCTTCCAATATTCTTGCCATCACACGCTTATCTTTGAGCATGCTCCTAAGTAATAGTGCCAAATTTGGTGTCACTCAAGACAAGGATGAGTACGAACTCAAGGAACTCCACCTCATGAATTCTCAATCCTTTGAGATGTAAGGATGACATGAAAATCATGAATGAGCAATGTATGGGAAGCTGAAGGTTAGAAGTACACTAGAGGCACACACATACACACACACAAAAAGAGACAAGGAAGAGAAATCAGAAGGAAGAAGACACTATTGAAATAGCTCTCAAGAATAAAAAACATCTTGTTCTCCTCAAAATTCCAAGACAAAAAATGAGCTCTCTAGATATTTCTATAGTTTTCTAGAAGATTTGGCTGGTTTCAAACCTAGCATCTCACATAGTAAAAAATTGGGTTCTAGACTACTTTTGGGGCATCCAATGAGCTCTTACAATCATGAAATTTGGTATGTGAGTTCTAGATAAAACCCTCAAGCTTGAGGAGTCCTTATCTTGCACAAAATGGAGCAGTATGTAAAACAATTGGGGATTTATGTTATACTTTTAGTGATGAAAATCACTGTTGAATGTTGAATGATATATGTAATCTTCATAGGTATGATATCTTTGAAAAAAATGAAGGCTTGACCTCCCATACCCTTGTGCACAAATCTTTACATGCCTCCAAGTCATCAGTTCTTACTTCTTGGATCCCCCTCTAGCACTAGTAGCATAAACATTTGTATCAAACTCAATAGAGTTAATGTTGATATCATCAGAGATAGATATCTATTATCAGAATCAAGAATGGTAGAAAAATAAGTATATAGATCCTTAGGTGTCTTTTCCAACTTATAAGCAGACATTCATTAACTCTTTACGATTGATATAAGACTACTTTTGCCACTAAATGGAGGACATATGCTTTTAGAGTAATGCCGTTTGGAAAACTTTGTGTAGACAAGACAAAACTGGAATCTCCATTGATTTAGACAATGTGAGAGCCATATTAAGAATACAAAACCTAGGAATGTAAAAGAATTTTAAGCCTTTATGGTTCACTATGGATGCTATTAGGTTAGATTCCATAGGCAATATGCAGGATATGGTTGAACCATCCTCAAGCATGTTTTTTGGGGCATGTGGTTAGCCCATCAGAATCCTAGCAAGTAGCTCACAATTTTGATTGTCGCTGGATACAAAAGTTGGTATTAGAACCTAGGAATTATGCTTGGGCAAGGTGGATAGATTCAATGAAGATTGAAGGCACCCAATGGTCTCTAGATAAGGCACTTGGGAACTCTCATATCTAAAAAGGTATAAAAAAGTAGGTGCATGTTTCTTTGAGAAAATTTTGGGACAACGAATGGAGTTTATTTCTCTATTTCTAGTTTGATTGAGACATGCAAGGTACCATTTTAAAGCTCTTATGATCAAATCTTCTTGAGAAGCACTTGATTGAGGGTTCTAAATACTTGGAATGGATGAGAAGAAGGCTCTAGATACTCTATATGATAACAAGGGTTTAAGACACCAAGGTTGCAAACAAGAATGTTCAGACACCAAGGTTATGAAAAACATTTAAAAACATCAAGCTTTTGATAAAGAAAGGTTAAAACTATTTGAGGGTAAGGACACGAAGTAAAGGGCATCAAGGGAATTCGAGAGTTGATAATTGAAGACAATGATATCAAGAACGGAATATATTGCTAGAATCCATAGGTGACATGCAACCGGGATTGATGAATCACACCCTAAGAGGGAGTATTAGAAAGTAATCCTCAACCATGGATTTTAGGGCATGTGATTAGCCCATTGGATTCCTAGTAAGTAGGTCATTAGTTCAATTTCCCATGGATACAACATACTATATAGTTATTCACATGCATACCATAACTGCTAGGCCTTTAAATGGGTTCTTCACTAGATTTTAATGGATAGAAGAATGGAACAAAGATTTTGAGAAGCGAAGAAAAGACTAAACTCTATGTCAATCCTCAAAGTGCTAGATTAGAATGAAGTGTCCCATGTCCATGTTGATGCCTCAAAATATGATATTTAGTGTATATTGATACAACCAATAGATGAAGGAACAACACAAAAAAGAGATGTATTAGGCAAGATTTATGCTATCAAGAAGTTTATGCACTATGTTTCTCCCAAAAAATTCAAGTTATTTGAGGAGCACCAAGAGATTTTGTAATTGGTAAATAATCCATGCAGTACTAGAAGAAGTTTGAAGTGGTTTCTCTTAGTGATGGACTTTGACTTTGAAGTTTTTGTGAAAAAGGGAAACAAACATACTAAGGTAGATCACCTATCCAAAGTTACAAAGGGGAGTGTCGTATGATTTGGATGATGGTTATCTCTTTATTTGTTTTAGATGGTTTTAGATGTGCCATAAAACATTTGGTTACAATGTTGACATATAGAGCACTTCATTGATCTCTACCCAAATGTCTAGAGACCATGGTTGATTCAAGAGACTTGGACATCATTTTATAAAGTGTTTACCATGAAGATATTAGTGATGTATTGTCTTGTTGTGTAGATGAGGGAGAGAGAGAGTGGATCATATGCATAGACCCACATGATTTTTATAAAAGTGCAACATCTACAATCTAGAACGGTTCGGAGTGTATTGGCAATTTTATGCAAAATGATGTGCATGCGTATCTACATAAATCGCATATATGCCAACTTAGAAAGCCATTAGAGCATGCTACTTTTACAATGTTATAATAGTGCCTACGTGGAGCAAACCAATTGTGAATTGTTTGAAAGATAAAATATATACCAAACATATTACTATTTCTTGTGAAAGATCATTAGATGAGGACAATGAGGACTATGCATTGATTATTAATCAATATACAAGAGAGGCCATTTTTCACTTGAAGGGTTGCGTAAATAATACCTACTGCTAGTTTATGATGGCCTACCTTTCATATGGATGGAGAGGCCTATGTGAAAAGATGTGATACTTGCAAAGAGCAAACAAAGTATCCTTTTACAAGAGTTCAAGTGCCATTGTGGCCTATGATGGGAAAAAGAGCACCTACTAAATGGGGAATAGATTTTGTTGGAACCATTACAATGTAGCATAGAGAAGGAAGTGAACTTGCATCAAAACTAACCTCCCTACCTTTGCAACTACATATCTTTATACTCTCTTCGTAGCGGGTGGAGAACTATTTCTACCCCCTCATTTCCAAATTACCACTCCTTCCAAAGGAGTATCTCTCATCTCAATGTGTCTTAGCCTTTTTTCTTTAATATCTTAAGATCTAATTTCTTCCTAAATGACGTTTCCTTCCCCTTAGTTCCATTTTTTGTGTAAGAATGGAATTCGAAAGGCATATGAGAAAGTTTCACTAACGGTTTCTCCCTCTGGCCCTTATGTACTCTTCTAAAAAGTTATATATATTTGTTGTTTCCCCATATCTTTCCCTTGAGAAGACTGTTGAAAGGGAAACAAAATTGAAAAATCATCTCATAATATCTCCCATATATACTCAACCTGGACATTAATACTCCCATACAATAAAAATAATCCAGGTGAACTAAGTCCATAGAACATGATGTATCCTTGGTGGGGCGATAGTGTCAAAGAAAAAGTGTGGAGTTCTATGGAAATAATAAACCACATGAAATAGCAAAAATCATCTTGAACCAATGTAATGGATTTTCTTTCAAGTCACTCTAGGGATTCATAATCTTGAGCATATTCATAAGTAATAGTTATAACATAAACTATTTTTGTGTCCAACACAAATCTATCTTCCTAGCTCACATATACAAAATTCATGATAATATAATGAAATCTCTACATTCCGCTAGCAAAGAAATCCGTTGGTTTGTCATATATGAATAGATGGAATAAGCGTGCATTATAACTATGATGCAAATTTGTATCCATTCTTTTCCCCTTAATTTTCATATGATCAAACCTCGACAAGACCTAATGCTTTAGGGATGAGATCTATGGATCTATGGGACACACGCATATGATTATGTCGACCAAAAACTCCACCAATATTGAGCCTTTTAAATACCAATTTCTTAGTGGGTGGAGATAGTCTCGATTACTAATCCTTGGTAATGATTGGCTCTTAGTTGAAGGTTTCTTTGAATTTTTTGAATGTCTTAATGGCTAATGTATTACTTTATAAGACCCATTAGACAACTACATACATGCATAATACATCATAACTAGTAGTGATTACGTAATCAAATACATAGAATCAAAAGTCACAAGAAGATGTGATGCTCAAACCAATCCTAAATTTTTATTTGAACATATTTTCAATAATTTTGTGACTCTTATAGAAAGGGATCATGGTACTCACTTCCAAAATATGGTTGTTGAGAATTTACTAGATGAATTTCTAGTAGTGCATAAGAAAGCCGCCCCAAATCATAGCAAAGCTTATGGAAAACTTGAGAGCATAAATAAATTCTTATGCATAATGCCTAATAAGTTAGCTAATAAACATAAGTTAGACTAGCATAAGCAATTGTATTATAGAACTTCTACTTAGTTCTTTAGAAGACTATTTTAGGAATAAACGTATTTAACATGTTCCTATGGACAAAATTCTATCCTATCTATTACAAATTGTTGTAGACAAAGATAGATGTAGACTGAGAGATAACAAACTAAAATTCTTAGATTGCCAAATGTAATGCAGTTACAATGATGGTGTTGTTCACCTATGGGATCCCAATGTGGAGCTTAGACAATGATCTAGATAGACTCTAGATGAAGAGCTTACTAGTGCCCAATTCTATGTAAAGGTCAACTTGGGCCATGCTTATATAGCTTTTACAAGGGGAGTTGGCATAGATAAACGTAGTTGGGAGATACACAATAGATGGTAAAATAGACAATCTAAGAATATCTCCATGACCAAAAGTCCTAGTGTCTCGGCCATATGGGCTGGGGGGATAGGCCTCTTGGACCGTGTAGAAGGGCAAAATCACCCCTTTGTAATCCCCCTCTAAGGATGTATGGGAAAATTTCATGATGCCACTGGCCTTTATTTTAACCTTTAATGGCAATTGAATGGACCGAAAGTTTATGCCATCCCTAACCTAATGATTAGGCTCACAAAGATCAACTATAACCATCAATGGTCACACATAAGCCTCATCTAACTTAGAAGTTAGCGTTCCACAAATGTCGAGGCTCTCATAATGGCTTCTCCTCATAATGGGGGCCTTAAAACTTAGAGCACCATGGATCATTTGTGGTCACATGATGGTGCAATATTCAGCATATCTAACACCCCTCTCAATGTCCACCCTATGGTGAACTACCTCCTTGGTCCAATCCCAAGCTTTGGAAAGTGTCTAAGAAGTTGCTCTCTCCAAAGAGCCTTGGTGAAGATGTCTAATCCATTTGCTTCATTAGGACAATAGCTTATCTCCATGACCCCATCCTCGATCAGCTCACACACATAGTGATACTATTTTTCTATGTGTTTGGTACGTGTATGGAAAACAAGATTCTTTGCAATGACCATGCAACTTTGGTTGTCACACTTCAACTTTGTAGCCTCATGTCCTTGCATTCCTATGTGTCATAGGATCCTCCTCAACCATACTACTTTACATGCTGCAAAACATGCAACTTTGTACTAGCTTCAGTAGAAGATAATGTTATAGTGAGTTGCTTCTTACTAATCCAAGAGAAAATCCCTAATCCTAAAGAAAAGCAATATCCAAAAGCTGATTTTCTAGAATCAATATCTCATACCCAATCTGAGTCATAGCATTTGAACAAAGATAATCCTTCTTCATAGAGAATACCATAATCTATGTTTCTTTTCACATACCTGAGTATCTGCATGCTTTCCTTCCAATAGGTTTGGTAGGGCTTATAAGAGAACTTGCTTACTACTCCAACAACATAAGAGATATCTAGTTTGCTATTGCACAAGTAGATGCGACTTCCAACTAATTTCTTGTATCTTCCAATATCCACTCGAGGTGAAGTATCTTTGATATATAATTTTTTGTTGACCGCCATAGGTGTAGAAATTTCACCGCAATCCTCCATGTTGAATGTCTTCAATATCTCTCTTGCATACTTTTGTTGAGAGAAGAAAATGTTCCCTAGTTCTTGCCAATTTTCAATGCCTAAGCAATAATGCATTAAACCAAAGTCTATCATTCCTTATTAGGTTTGATCCATAATGATCCTCTTCACTCTTTGTCTTCTGCATCCTCCTATGGCCTCTAGGAATGCTTTTGTATCCTGTTGATGATCATAAACATTGTCCAATATAGCCATGTGTTGTATTGGATTACAAGCCTATACTAGTGTATTATAGCATAATTGAGGAATTACGTTAATAATGTATTTTAGATGAGTTAAGGAATGAAGTCACTTGAACCTAACACACAACATCCCTTTGGAAATGCTAAAAAACATGGGATTTGTGATGTGTTGTGTGTTGGAGGAGATGGTGGATAGTCACAAGAGATGAAGTGGTGTTGCTAGATCCTGCTTCACACCTGCTAAGAATGATTTCTATAGAGTGTAGTGAGCCCCTTTAGCTAGATAATGATAATAAATAATCATAGATGTTACTAGGAACATGATCCATTGATCAATGGATCAAAACAGATAGCTTGGAGTTGATCCAAGAACAAAAAACTTGCTATTTTTGTTCCTACACCTATTCAATGTCTTGAACAATTCTCTCAGCACAACAACAATTGGGTTAGTTTCTTTTAGGAAAATCTAGTTAGCTTAGTAAGCTATCAATCATGAGTAATTTCATTAAAAAATGATGGACTGTACATAGAGAAAGATGTTTAGCAAATCATAAGACCATCCAGGCAGTTTTTGGGTTCAACAGTCAACAGACCAATGAGCAAAGAAGTATTAATATCTCGCGATTTGGAAAGCAACGCTAATGAAACTTTGTAGGCATGTACTACACAATATACTTAATCTAACATGATTTAAATCATGACAAATGATCACTCATGCACTTAGAGCAAGCTCTACGAGGATCACTATTTTGATGGAGTTATAAAAGAGAAGTGAAATGAGAATGTAATGATCATATATGTATTGAATCATATACAAATACAATGTCATTGGCAATCATAAATTACCCAAAGTGTGAGAGGTGAATGAGCTATGAGATAAGCTCTCACTTCACAATGAATTGCCCTCAAAATGATCTCATGGGCTTGAGATACACATGGTTCTTTTTTATCCTCTTCTTATAGTTGTACTTCAAAGTTTGAATTCAAATTCAACGATCTACCTAAAAGTAAATCCTAAAGTATAGGATAGATTCCCTCATCACTCAAAAACCAAATGATTCATGATTTTAGAGCTTCCTAAATCCACATGGATATGAATCACTTTTACAAGAGGTAAATGTGAATAACTTTTACAAGAGGTTGATCATATGAAGCCTTGCATAAGTTATGTCAATAAATCAAGTATGAGCTAATGAACCAAGTACGTGGGATTGGTTTTAATTGCACCAACAGCTCCCCCTGAAGCCTAACATGCTTGGTCTTCATTCATCCTTGATTTCCTAGAAACCAATCATCAATTCAAACTTTTTCATCTTTGTTCCATCCAGTAACTTTGTGAGTATATCTACACATTGTAAATGATTTGATACATAATATAGTTGAATATCCTTTCTAAGAAATTTCTCCCTTATATAATGATAGTGTACTTCAATGTGCTTACTCCTTGCATGACATACATGATTAGTATCCAAAGAAAGTGAACTAGTGTGTTCTCGAAAGATTATTGGAATGTAAGAGTGTATCTCCATATCTGCATATAGTTTCTTAAGCCACATAGCTTCTTGAGTTTCATTTTCCAAATCTCTATATTCTACCTCTATGGAAGATAAATCCATAGTTGGTTGCTTCGTAGATGACCATGATATAAGTTTTGAACTTGCAAAATATAGGTACCTTGAAGTGCTCCTCCTTTCATCCTCGGAGCGAGCCCAATTTGCATCAGAATACATTAATCTACCTTGCTAGCCATAGAGCCTTGGTCATGTAACCAAGTAACAAGCCTATGGTTCCAAGCTGTAGGAGCTTGCTTGAGACCATAGAGTGCCTTCCTTAGTTTGCATACAGAATCTGTTTTTTCTTCATCTTCAAAACCTAGTGGTTGTGTCATATAACATCTTTTGATATCCATCCATTTAAGATTGCGTTCTTGACATCTAACTCATATAGATTCCAATTTTTAGAAACAACAGCGCTTACCAAATCCCTAGTTGTTGGCATCTTTGCCACAGGTGAAAAGGTTTCTTCATAGTCCACTCCATGATTTTGGGTAAATCCTTTTGCCACTAACCTTGTCTTGTACCTGTTTATAGAGCCATCTAAGTTCTTTTTTATTTTGTATATCCACCTGGATCCAATTACCTTCATGTTTGGCTTCTTGGGAACTAGATCCCAAGTATGGTTTTTCTTAAGTGCTTCTACTTCTTCCTGCATGGCTTCTCTCTTGCCTTTCTTCTTCTTAGCCTCTTCAAATGAAGAAGGCTCTTCTATCATAGCATCTTTCATGATATAATTTTTTATCCTCTTCTTATAGTTGTACTTGGCCAAAGTTTGAATTCAAATTTAAAGATCTACCTAAAAGTGAATCCTAAAGTATAGGATATATTACCTCATCACTCAACAACCAAATGAGTCATGATTTTAGAGCTTCCTAACTCCACGTGGCTGTGAATCACGTTTACAATAGGTAAATGTGAAGAACTTTTACAAGAGGTTGATCATATGAAGCCTTGCATAAGTTATGTCAATACATCAAGTATGAGCTAATCAACCAAGTATGTGGGCTTTCTTTTAATTGCACCAACATTGTGAGCATAAAATAAAGAAAAAAGGCCCTTTTTTAGTTAAGTAAAAAAGAATCAACATTTAGATAATTGTGCATTCAGGCTACTACAATGCCACTTTAGATAATTGTGCATTCAAGCTACTACAATGCCATTTGAGATATTGACAACTGGTTCAATAAACCACATAAACATAAACTGATCACACCCACATACATTAACTCTCTCTACGTTTGCACTGTCAACGAACATGGGATTCCATCTTTACATCAATTATAGGAAAGTTCAATATAAGGTTAATAGCAAATACAACATTGTGTAAAGACCATACTCATAGAACACAATAAATGGATTTCAAACAATTATGTAGATATGTATGTTAATTCCAAAAAGTAGCCATCCACAAGCAAGAACATGGCGTCTTTTGTTAGAGCTACGTACAACACCTTGCATCAAGCGATTTCAATATTTATATCAATGTATGCACTGTTTTGAGCTATAAGGTAAGAAAATCATTGTCCTTTTCTTTCCAATTCGAAATGTCTATTTCCTCCTACCTTTGTATGCACAATCGTATATTTTCCCTTATGTGAAAAATATATGTTGTTAGCTCTTCAAGCTCTGAAGTGAAAATGTTGGTTTGTTCCAGTTATATCCTAGCTTTTAGAATATGATTGAACTCTTCTTACCCTTTTGTGCACAAGTTTCTAAATGAAATGATAGCATAATGCATGATGTTGAAAGGACATATTGACTTGAGAATATAAAACATATGATGCTACCTCAGATATGAAGCATCACCAAGCAACATATTAGTGCTTGATTTGTATAGATGCGATTTGTAGATATATGCATGTACAATTGCATATTGGTTGGGGTATTTAGAAGTGTCCTTTTTAAACACCTCAAGTTTTCTTTCTTGATAAAAAAGAGACATTCGATTTTCTTATTTAAATCTCGAGTGGTGTGAATTAATTGCAAAAGAGACATTCAATTTTATGATTTACATCTCCAGAGGCATGAATTAATTGTATGTGTGTGTGCATGTATGTATGTATGCATGTGTTTGTGTATGTGTTTGTGTATGTGTGTACGCATGTGTATATATATGTTTATGGGTATATGTTTATGTGTTTATATGTCTACATATGGGTATGCATGTGTGTATATATGTAAAAGCCAAAAACCATAATCCTAAAATCCTAACCCAAAAACATGCATGTGTGTATGTATATGTCACATGTGTGTGTGTGTGTGTTTATATATATATATATATATATATATATATATATATATATATATATATATATATATATATATATATATATATATATATATATATATATATATATATATATGTGTGTGTGTGTGTGTGTGTGTGTGTGTGTATGCACTTAAAAACAAAAAATTCTAATCCTAAAAAGCTAACCCTAAAACATGCATATGTGTGTATGTATATATGATGTGTGTGTATGTGTATGTGTGTATGCATGCACATATGTCTGCATGTGTGTATGTATTGTGCGTGTATATTTGTGTATATGTGTAATAGTCAAAAACCCTAACCCTAAAACATGTATATGTGTGTATGCATGTATGTATATGTGATGTGTGTGTATGTGTATGTGCATGTATGCATGTATATATATGTGTGTGTACACACACACACTCACACACACACACACACATATATATATATATATATATATATATATATATATATATATATATATATACATATACATATATATATGTGTGTGTGTGTGCATATGTATATGTATGTGTGTGTACACATGTGTGTGCATGTATGTGTGTGTATATGTATGTATGCATATGCATATGTGTATGTAATATGTATGCATGTGTGTGTATGTATCTATATGTCTCTCTCTTTCTCTCTATCTATCTCTCTCTCTCATCTCTCTCTCTCTCTTTCTCTCTCTTTCATCTCTCACTCTCTCTCTTTCTCTCTCTCTCTCTCTCTCTCTCTCTCTCTCTCTTTCTTTCTCTCTATCTCTATTTATAATAAAGAAAAAAAATCACTTACATCGATGTAATTCTTTTGATTCATGAAAGCCCAATTAACATTGTCTCTTATCAAATTCCAAAGAATTGATGCCAGAAAGCTCCTAAAAAAAAAGAGAAATTAAAAAAGAGAATACATAGAGAAAGAGAGAGAGTTAAAGAGTCTGCACAATCACTTACCAAGATGAGAGAGAGAGATAGATAAATGGATAGATAGATAGATAGAGAGAGATGTGTGTGTAGGGAGAGAGAGAGAGAGAGAAAGAGATGTGTGTATGTATGTGTATATTTGTGCATGTGTATATGTGTGCATGTGTGTATGTATTATGTGTGTATATGTGTGAAAGTAAAGAACCCTAATCCTAAATCCCTTACCCAAAAACATGTATATGTGTGTATGTGTATGTGCATGTATGCATGTGTGTGTACACATATGTGAGTGTGTATATATATGTGCATGCGTGTATGTATGTATGTATGTATGTATGTGTGTGTTTTTATGTATGCATATGCATGTGTGTATGCACATACATGTGTGTATACATATGTGAGTGTGTATGTATATGTGCATGTGTATGTAATATGCATGTGTGCATCTATGTATGTGTGTGTATACATGCAAATATGTGTGTATGTATGTACACATATGCATGTGTGTATGTATACATGTGTGTGTTCGTACATGTTTCTATGTATATGTGTGTGTACATGTATGTATGTGAGTATGAGTATGCATATGTGTGTGTATGCAGATGCATGTGTGTGTGTAATATACATATGTGTATGTAATATGCATGTATGTATGTATATGTGTGTATGCATATGCATGTGAATATGTAATATGTATGTGTATGTATATGCATGTTTGTATGTAATATGTATGTGTGTATGTAATATGCATGTGTGTATGTAATATGTATTTGAGTATGTTTATGCATATGTGTGTGTATGTATGTATGCATCTCTGTCTTTATCTCATTCTCTTTCTATTTCATATATTTCTTTCTCTCTCTTTCATCTCTCTCTCTCTCTTTCACTCTCTCTCTTTCACTCTCTCTCTTTCACTCTCTCTCTTTCACTCTCTCTCTTTCTCTTTCTCTCTCTCTCTCTTTATGTTTCTCTAGATCATTCTCTTTCTTTCATCTCTCTCTCTATGTCAATTGAAAACAAAACAATCACTTACATCCATGTAATTCTTCGGACCGTTGTCATTAAAGTCCAATTAATGTTGTCCTTCATTAAATTCGAAAGAATGAACACCAAAAAGCTCTTGAAAAACTAAAGAGAAGAGAAATTAGAAAAGAAAAAACACAAAGAAAGAGAAAGGGTGCTACAACATGTGTGATACTTACCAAAATTTTAGATCTAGAGAAATAGAGAGTGTGTGTAGAGAAAGAGAGAGAGAGAGAGAGATGTGTGTACACAATATGCTCAGAAGTAGTTGCGCATGCAAACTCAATAGTAGTAGAATTTGGTTCAAAATGTGAGCAAATGTTGAATTTTTGCTCTCGGGTCTGATTAGAATGTTGCATCGGTATGAGCATCAGTAAAAGCATTGGTATAAACATCAATACAAGCATCGGTAATTTCTAATAAAGTATCCATGTGTATACCAATGCTGATATAAACGCTGATATAGTGATGATTAAATGACCCTCGATATTGCCTCTATGGTTTTTCAAGAATTTTCAACGATCATACTGACAAGCATGGCCATCGGTATGGACAATGTAAGTATGCCCCTCATATGTTGTAGTGAAGCAAAAATCCACTACAACATATGACAGGCATACTGATGCTACCTATACCGACGGTCTCTCTCCGCGTCGGTATATACATTGGAAAAGGTCCCTAAAATATACCGATGGTCAAGTGACCATCGGTATGACCATTTTAAACGGATCATCGACGTGTGCTGCAACCGTCGGTATAAGCCTCGATATGGGCGTCAGTATAAGCATCCGTAATTTATTGGAAGTTATCGACACCCATACCCATGCTTATACCGACACCCATACCAAGTCTATTTTTTAAACATACCGAGAACCCAAGAGAGAAAATGCACATTTTTGTGCGTGTTTGAGTATTGTTTGTCTTCTGTCGAACTTGCACACATGAACCGAATTGCGACATGCATTGTCTTGTGCACATACAAACACAAAGATCTCTCTCTCTACACACACACTCTCTCTCTCTCGGTTTAGATCTCACATCTTGGTAGGTGGTGCACGTACTCTTAACCTTTGTCTTTCTCTATGCTTTAGGTCTTATAATTTCTCTTCTCTTTGATTTTGCAGAAGTTTTTTGGTGTTGATTGTTTGGAATTCGGGGATAAATGACATACATTATGCTTTGATGATAATGATCCAAAAGAGGTACATACTTGTAAGTGATTGTTTTATTCTCTATTGATAGAGAGAGAAAGAGACAGAGAAAGAAAGAGAGAGATGAGAGAGAGATAGAGAAAGAAAGAGAGAGAGAGAGAAGAGAGAGAGAGAGAGATAAAGAGAGAGATAGAGAGAGAGAGTGAGAGATAAAGAGAGATGAAAGAGAGGAAGATAGAGCCTTAGGAAAACAGAGCATACATACACACACACACATCTACACATTTACACATGCATACACACATACATGTACACACATGCATGCTTACATACACACACATATAAAGACATGCATGCTTACATACACACACATACAAATATACACACATGCATACATACACACACATGCATACACACATACATACACACACATATATACACATATGCATACATACACATACACAGACACATATACACACATACATACACACACATGCATGCATACATACACACACATATACACACATGCATGCATACACACACATACACATATACACACATGCATACATACACACACACATGTACACACATGCATACATACACACACATATGTACACACATGCATCCCTACACATAAGTGCACACATGCATGCATACATACACACACATATAGACACATGCATGCATACACTCACACGTGCACACACACACACATACATACACACATGCATGCATGCACACACGCACATGAATGCATACACACACATAAGCTGGTGTTTTAATTAAATATATAAAATTTTGATTTTGAAGTTTTTTTTACATCAAATATATAATAATAGGATTAGGGATTCTAGGCTATTTACAAATACATACACATATACTTATACACAAACATATACACATACACTTATATATACACATGCATACACATACACACAGGTTTTAGGTCTAGGTCTTCTCGATTAGGGTTTTAGGGTTTCTACACATGCACATACATATATAATACATATATACATGTATATACACATGCATACAAAAATATACATATTTTAGGTCTAGATATTTAAGACTAGGGTTGTAGGGTTTAGGCATACATATAACTCAATTACATTTATATGAAGAAAAAATATAGGAAAAAATAAGATAAAAATCTGAATATATAAATAAACATATATATAAAATAGGATTAGGGTTTTAGGATTTAGGCATACATATAACTCAATTAGGTTTATATAAAGAGAAACAAATTAAGGAAAAAGATCTGAATATATAGATATATATATATATATATATATATATATATATATATATATATATATATATATATATATATATATATATATATATATATATATATATATATATATATATATATATATATATATATATAGGATAATTATATAGATAAATAAATATAAAAAGAACTAGTGTTTTAAGTAATTTAATTAAATATATATAATTAAATATATAAAAATAAGATTAATTAAGAAAAAAATGAATATATAAATAAATATAAATATAACATAGGATAATTATATAGATAAATAAATATAAAAGGAACTAGTGATTTAAATAATTTAATTACATATATAATTTTAAATATATAAATATAGGATTAATTAAGAAAAAAATTGAATATATATATATATATATAGGATAATTATATAGATAAAGAAATATAAAAAGAAATAGTGTTTTAAATTATTTAATTAAATATATATAATTAAATATATGTAACTAAATATATAAAAATAGGATTAATTAATACACATATAATACATATATACATATATATACACATGCGTATAGAAATATAAATATTTTAGGTCTAGATCTTTAAGATTAGGGTTTTAGGGTTTTAGGATTAGGGTTTTAGGGTTTAAGGAAAAAATATGAATATATAGATAAATATATATATAAAAGAGGATAATTATATAGATAAATAAATATGAAAAGAACTAGTGTTTTAAATAATTTAATTAAATATATATAAATAGGATTAATTAAGATAAAAATCTAATATATAGATAAAATAGGATAATTTTATAGACTAGGGTTTTAGGATTAGGGGTTTAGGTTTCTTTAGGTGTTTAAGTATTTAGGTTTTGGTATTTCAGGTTTAATTCTTTAGGAGTATGATGTTTAGGTTTAATAAAAAATACAAATGTTATAAAATGTCCATGTTGTAACACATGGCTTCTTTGGATCCGGAGGAGCGAATGGCATGTCCTTGCACTCAGTGCAAGTATCAAATTCATCAGAACTGACATTTTGTACTACTCATGTTAGAGAGTATGGATCCTTTGATAAAAGTCGACTAGAAAACCTACTCTACCATTCGCATGGTCCCCTAGGTGAGCAGATGGACCCAAACGACATGGCATCGGTAACCTCTCGTGGACAAAAGAATACAAAAAAGGACTTAGACGTAGAAACAAGTACTACTAATATTACACGCAATGAACGTATGGAAGAAATGCTCGAAGCATTTTATGAGATGGACGAAGATCATGATGGTGGAGAAGATGTCGAGAGTTTGATGGACACAATAGAATTTCCACGATCAGAAGTCGATGAAGAATATGAAAACATGCAAATACTAGCTCGTCTACCACTTTACAATGGAGCCAAGATATCTATACTATGTGCATCACTCGTGATGCTCAATCTGCAATCCATTTATGGATGGTCAGATAGTAGTGTCACTGAATTTTTTAGGTAAGTGGAGAATAAATTAGATTTCATTGTTGTATCAAAATAAATTTATTTACTAATATCGTTTTAATTGATTATTGTAGGCTTCTTAAAGATCAATTTGTTCGAGAGGGCAATGACATGCCTCCAACACGTGGAGATGCAAAAAAAAATTTATAGTCCATTGGAATGGATTATACTAAGATTCATGCTTGTCCGAACGATTGCATCCTCTTTTAGAATGAGTATGAGAATCTCCACATATGTCCAAAGTGTGGAGCAAATAGATTTAGAGAAGACCTTGTAGGCGAAGCAATCCCCGCAAAGGTTCTTTGCCACTTTCCTATCATTTCATGAATTAAGAACATGTTTAGATGCAAATCTATAGCTAAGTTAATGTCATGGCATACAAAGAGTACTTCTATAGATTGTGTAATGCGAGTGCCTGCTGAATCTGATGTTTGGAAGCACATAGATAGTAAGTGACCAGAGTTTGCTAGTGAGCCTCGGTCCATACGTCTAGGCATAGCTATGGATGGAGTGAATCCATTTGGTTTACGTAGTTCTTCATGGAGCACATGGCCTGTATGTTTGGTCAATTATAACATCTCACCATGGCTGGCCAAAAAGAAAGATCATTTATTATTAGCTCTTATTGTACCACGTAAGTATAAAGTAAAAAACATGGATGTACATCTTGCACCACTTGTGGAAGAACTACACATTTTATGGGATGGGATTACTGTGCATGACATGTCTCAACCTATAAGAAGATGAGATGTGTGAGTGCAATACATACTTATGTGGATGATGAATGATTGGCCTCGTTATGGTGAATGTTCGGGTTTATCGATTTTGGGTTATCATGCTTGTCCCTTATGCGGACCACAACTCAAAGCACACTATTCCAAAGCACTACATAAAACTGTCTATGAAGGACACCATAGAAATTTGCCTGATGGACATGTTTTACGTGAAGGATGAATTGGTCGGCAAGCGCAATGCCAAATGAAAGCTAGCGATTGGAAACAGCTATGGGATTCAAAAAATCCAATCGCTGGCATGAAACGGTTGTCCATTTTTCATGAACTCCCTTATTAGAGTGAATTTTTAATCAATCATTTGGTAGAGCCGATGCATATTTTTTAGAATGTGGGAGAGATTCTTTGGAAAACTTTAATCAGAATGAAAGAAAGCAAAGCACAAAGTGAGGACTTAGAAGAGCAAGGTCGTATGAGAGAGTTTTGGGCAATTACTAAGCCCAACTGAACAGTATCGTACCAAGAGCTCCTTGGGTGCTTTGTAGGATGGAAGAGCAACAAGTGAAGAAAACAATTTAAGAGTTTGGAACACCTACTGGATGCATGAGGTATCTAAAGACTGCTTTCACATGAAACGATGATCTTGGAGGGCTTAAGTCTCATGATTGGAACAATGTTTTATAGCTTTTGCTCCGTGTAGCCCTAAAAGATTGTCTTTTGGAGGATGTGCGAAGAACCATTTATAAAATTAGTTCTTTAGTATGGTGGATCTCTTCTAAAGAGATAAATAAAGATAGCATAGAGAGTGCAAAATTCAATGCTATCGAAGCTATTTGTATGGTAGAGAAATACTTTCCCACAAGTATTCTCACTATTGAACTTCATTTAGTGGTTCATGTGGTAGATGAAGTTGCAATAGCAGGAACTATCCATAGTCGATGGATGTTCTTCTTAGAGTGTTTTATGAAGACATTAAAAGATTTTGTTCAACAAAGAGCATGTCTAGAGGGTAGCATGGTAGAGGGATGGCTTATACAAGAGTCTCTTGTATTCATAACTGAATTTCTATGTATGTCGGATCCCAAAATGCCTCGCTTATGGAGCGATGATGAAGATGTTCGTCTCATAGGCGATGAACCACAAGGTAAAGGATTGCAAAGAAAAATGGATGCAACTTTTAGAGAGAAGGCAATGAAGTTTTGCATAGTTAACTCTGAGCCTATGCAAATGTGGTTAGAAAAGTATGAGCTTGCCGCAAACGATTTAGAAGCCATCAATATAGAGATAGATATTCTCGATGCATCGGATCTCCAAGAGGATGCTAGACTAGAGGATTTTTGAATCAAACACTTGTACATACTAATTTTTGTTTTCTTGTTTATTCTCTATATTACCTTTATTATCACATGCTAATTATTTGAGTTATTTTGTTACAGAGCACGATGGGAGACAGTCCTCCAGTCACTCCACATTCCATGACATAGGAGCAATTTTTAGAGTTCATATCTTAGGTACCTCCCACGTATATGGCTACTATGTCATAGTATTGGATTGCTCGTGGTAGCACTCCTCCCGGCCTCACTCTTGGCGGTCTCACTCCCGCCGGCCTCACTCCTATCGGTGTCACTTCTACCAGTATCACTCCTGTTGGTGTCACTCCTAGGGGTGGTGCTACTCCCATAGGAGGTATGCCTCCTACATTTATGACTCCACCACGACCATCTTTTTAGCCATCTCCTACTGGGTCTAGTAGTAGACATGTGCATTTGATGCCTCTACAGGATACATGTTCTGGCCTGTCTCATAGGTCGAGGTCACACTTTGGAGTAGGAGGTTCTAAGAGTGGATCTACATGTAGGTCTGGAGGAGGTAGCTATTGTGGAGGTAGTGTGACGGATGTTGTATTGCCCGCTTCTACTCCTAGGACAAGTACCTCAGATGTAGGTACTCCATGTAGTACACCACATGGGACACCATGTACACCTTGGGGTGCTCATGACCATAATGATTCCAAAGTGTATAGTATCCGAGATGGATCTCCGATGATGGATGCATTTGGCAAAGCAATTCGTGCACATATACAATAGCTTCGCTCCATATAGTTTGGACACTCTATCATGTTGAAATGGAGTGAACAAGATAAAGATCGGAAGATCTATATCACACAAATGATTTATCAGGAGTTTCAACTAGCCGATGGACAATCTCTTATTAGTTTAGAGTGGATTCTGCACACCGCACGTGAAGTTATGTCCCATCGATGATCTGAGGCTCGTGATGTTTTTAGAGCAGGCTTACCAAAGCGTGTATGGTTAGATGTTGAGGAGTGGGATATGATTCACGATGAGCAGCAATAGACTCTTGACCGATATCGCCAAGAGCGAGATGCCATAGCCACACGTTCAGATACGGTTGGACCGTCACATTTGGGTAGCAGCGGATATGACACGATGCATCATGAGTTTTTAGTACCATTTGGTTTATTGAATTTATTTGTGTTAAGTTTCTCATTTATGTTCCTCTAATGTTTTGTATACTTGTTGCAGGAGCTAGCAATGGTTTGTCCTCCAACACGAACGGAGGGGGCTTATGGATATCATCATGGATTGACTGCACTATTGGAGGACTTGGAGGGATGCGGTGCAGTCATTTCATGGGAGCGTTTGCGATGAGGTGATTAATTTATAAACTTGGTTTTTACTTGTTGTTTGTAAATTTCATGTGAATTTATCTCATTCCATTAATGTTCTTTGTTGCAGGATTATTGATATGGACTGTTCTTTGCATGTGTATGATGGTGGCACACCAGAATTTTGTATTTTATTTTTATATGGAAATGCATTGCTTTGCCACATTTTGTAAAAGCGTCATATATGATAGTGGTTTTCCACACTCTTGTACATGCCTCATTATGAAATATATAGCTTTTTGTGTACATGGTTAATGGTTCATTTTGATTATCTCTTTTGTGTCCAATAATATTCTATTTTATGAAATCATATTTTAGTTGACATTAGAGTACACATCATATGTACTCGGTTTTTTTTTGGTAGAGTGTATTGTCTTTAGTTAAGCAACATCATGGTAATGTTGCTGTAGCAAAAAACAACATACTCTACCTAGATTTTTTTTTTTGCATATATGGTCGTTGGTATAAGTGATGATACTCCTAGTAATGTCATCGGAATAAGCATCGGTACACCCAACAGGCAACGATATAAGCGTTGGTACCCCCAACACAAGCACAGGTATGGGTGTTGGTATTACTGATGCTTATATCGACGCCCATACCGATGCCCATACTGACATGCATATCGGCGCTTTAATACCGAGGCACATACCGAAACCTACACTGATGTTGGGGCAAAAAAATGCACATTTATTTTCCTCGATAAAAACCTCCATATACGGCCGATCTATTGTAGTGAAGGTCTATCAAAACCTTAAGGTGTGTGGAGGAGAATACTTCTCCAAAGAATTTTCAAATTTTCCACAAGAGAATGGTATAAAATGGAAATTTACTTGTAGGTATACACCACAAAAAATGGAATAGCTGAGAGGAGAAATAGGTAAATTGTTGAAATTGCAAGATGCATGCTCAACGAGATGAAGCTATTATTGTACTATTGAGCTGAAGCTACCACAACCACCACTTACTTGATGAATAGATGCACAACATTTAGAATACATCACTTGACTCCAGAGGAGGTATATTTTGGTAAGAGACCTGATCTTACACACCTCAAATTGTTTGGATGTGTTTGCTTTGTTCACATTCCACAAGAAGTTAGAACAATGATGGAACCAAGGTTAGAAAAATGCATTTTCATCGGCTACTCGATAGAGCAAAAAAGATACAAGTGTCATAACCCTAGAACAAAGGAAGTAAGAGTCTAACAAGATGTGGTCTTTGATGAACTAAGACCATGGTATGAAGATAAAGGAAAGGAAAAGATTCTTGAAGAAGATTGTGATGATTATGCAAGAACAAATCAAAGAGAGCTTCAACAATCAAGCAAAAGGTTTTAGGTCCAGAGGCATCTACATCAAATGAAGAATGTTCATTATGGAGGGGAAGTCATTCTTCATCTCCAAATTCAGCTCATAGTAGCCTAGCCAAAGAAGTAAGTGCCACTCCAAACAGTGAGATAGATGCAAGTGAAGAAGAATATGAAGAGGTAATCACTCTGGAGATAAAGCTGAATAGGTTAAAGAAGAAACTTTCTAAAGGAAATGAAGGAAGATCTTCAAGGACAATGTATCCAACTCAAAGATTGAGTTATGATAGTTTCACGATGAAACAATTTGCATACATTGTGTAGGTTATCAAAGACAAAGGGCCTAAGACAAATGAAGAAGCTTGCACACAAAAGGAATGGAAGCAAGCTATGAAAGAAGAGATCAAAGCTCTCAAAGATAATCACACATGGGAGCTAGTGCCAAAGAAAGAAGGTATGAAGATTGTTCCAAACAAATGGGTGTTTAAAGTAAAGAGGAATGTTGATGGTTCACTAGCTAGACATAAAGCTAGATTAGTTGCCAAAGGATTTAAACAAACACAAGGCATAGATTATGATGAGGTTTTTAGCCATGTTGCAAAGATGGGAACAATCAGAACATTAATAGCAATTGGTGCTTCAAAGATATGGCCATTATATCAACTCGACATAAAAAATGTTTTTCTCAATGGAGAACTATAAGAAGAGGTATACATGAGTCAACCGATTAGATTTGAAGATTAAAACCATCTAGAGTTTTTTCGCAGGTTGAAAATGGCACTTTATGGCTTAAAGCAAGCACCAAGAGCATGGAATTAGAGACTGGATGTTCTTTTTAGATTTGGAATGAGTGAATGCAAACCACTCACTCAACCCATGGACACAAATACAAAGATTTGCTCAAATGATGGAGAACTATTGGAAGATGTAATGACATACAGAAGCATTATAGGATAACTAATCTATGCAAACATTACAAGATTTGATTTATCTTATGTTGTTTGTGTACTTTCTCAGTTTATGCAAGCCCTAACAAGTGAACATTTAAATTCAACCAATAGAGTATTAAGATACATAAAGCATATAGTTAGCCATGCTTTGTTTTACAAGTTTGATAAAGAATTGCAAGTCAAAGGCTTTAGCGATGCTAATTGGGTAGGTTTAAAGGAAGATAGGAGATCAACCTCACGTTA
>CM035420.1:84939461-84949461 GCA_020310875.1 Ceratopteris richardii
CTTTGCATTTACTTTCTGTGTCCCAAATATCTCATTCAGAGGATGTATACTCTGTGAGATATCTATCAGAGAGTGAAGTCTAGTTTTTTAGTATACTTGTGTGCACAGGTGGTCTATTTTTGTCAATTGCATTTCCTAACCAAAATGCATCCAAATCACTTGATTTATGGCTTGTTGGAAAGCTATTTTTTGTATGTGTTTTATCTCAAATCTGTTCCTCAAAGGATATATATGCCGTGAGTTATCAGTATGAGAGAGAAGTTCAATTCTTCAACATACTTGTGTGGATAGATAGTGCATTGTCGTCAGTTTCATTTCCTAATTTAGACTTGTCCAAATTAAGTGATTTATAGCTTGTTAGAAAGCTCTCTTTGTCTACTTTTATTGACTAAAGGTAGAGGCCCATTTGAATTTTGTATTGAGAACAACAAGCTATCTAAGGTGTAGCTATTTGTCGAAGTGTTGGACATATGAGGGTTCACTACATGTTTTCATTGTGCATAGGAGAACTCATTCTCGACACAAGAGACCCCCAAATTTTTACACAAAAGAGTAGAACACCTAGCAATTATTAGGAATGAATAGAGCCGAGAGGCAAGTAAAGATTGGAATTTGTAAAGAGGATTCTATGGTTAGAAGAGAAAACTAGTTTGAACTCATAAACACTACCATAACAAGCATGGACCTTGATGCCATCAACAACATACATCGAGAATGTCGGAAGGCCAATGGAAGACCTCCCTGAAAGACACCCTTTCATTTCACCTCAAGGTAGGCATAAGACTATTAGTAAATTAGTTGAGCAACTATTTATACATGGATATATACATACATGCATGCTCACATACATACATACATTTAAAATCTAAGATTCAGGTGATATAAATTATTTTTGTTAGGTATACAAGGTATAATAAAGCTCATACAATATCTGAATTAGGGACGTAGCACAATGTGTAATAATGTAATAATCAATGGTCAGTATTGAATGAGGGATAAAAAAATTTTGTATAGTGTCAGGACGTCCCATCAAGATTTTTTCGTAAACTGTGCAAAGAAGTGAACCATTGGAGATGATCACTGGGAAGTTATTCGCAGACTGGAACCATTGGAGTTGATCACTGGAAAGTTATTCCGATGCTTTTGAAAATCACAGTGAGGCTTAGATGGAAAGCTTTTCGTCAATTTACTAGAATATAAGGTCTGATCATTACATTGTCTTCATGATCCAAAATCTGCACAAAACGAAGAATCGTATGAGTAGTTTTAGTTGTTTCGATATGTATGCTTTATAGTTTTTTTAGCGAATGTGAACAAAAAGGCCAAAGCAATCCTTCTAATTACAGAAGGCATGTATTTTGCTTCTATTTTACTAAATTTTGCGTTTTTAGCATTTTTTAATGCAAATGCATTTAGAATGGAAAACACAAGAAAAAAGTGACTAAAGTTGAACAAGAGTGCTATACTCACATGGCAATGATAAAAATAACCTGGTTTACCAGTGGGATCAAAGGGGAAGTATTTTGATCCAGTCATTGAGAACTTCACAAGTATGGATGTAACATACGAAGGTTGCATTTTGAAGGCATTTTTCCACCCGGCTTCATTGGGAGGCGGAGGAGTCGGATCTTCATCAAAATAACTTTTAATATTGCATTGCTCAATGCCTTTGTGCTCTAATGCACATGCACTGATATTATCTAAATTTTTGAGCTTTTGCTGTCGTAGAACTTGGAATGAAACAAGATGTATGTGGAAGGGATGATTGTCTGGAGTAAGGTTCACAACGTGCCAGAGCTCTATGCTTCCATGCTTTGGAAAATCACTCACTGGATCACTGAGATTAGCAAAGTTGAGGACAAGCCGCATAGGCAAATTAGAGGTACTATCATATTCGTACATCACAATGTTTCGCGTGACCACTGCTTCCTCCTCTCTTAATTTTTCTATTTGTTTAAAATAGGTTGGGATATGAGTGTCATCATCTGCCTCCTTTTCTTCAATCATAAACTTCATTACCTTACTATGTGTTATACCAGGAGCATCACCATTTGGAAAAGGGTATCGCGCATCATTATTGAGTATGATACTGTTGCTTTTTGACATCGAAAAATCAATTATAACATCCGCAGTTTCTGATGCACCTAGGAGAATCGATTTAATAGAAATAGGAGCTGCAAGATAGGAGCTATCTGATGCAATTTGTGTGAAATTTGTACCATCGTCCATTGAGAGCCCAAAGTATCGGGCATTGCTGGCATTGATAATTCTGAATCGATATTTCCTTCTTTTCACCCTCATATAAGGCCATGCCTTTCCGTTCACCACAATGACATTACCAAAGTACTCTGGCTGTTCTCCAAATGAAAAAGCATGAGCAAAATGTACTAAGGAAATATTCATAGATTTGTGTAAGTATGAAGTGCAAACCTTTATCAAATGTAAGTAGATAAGTCTTCTTTATCTAGAAAAAACATTACGTGATCCCAAAGGAAACATTTGGAAAGCCATGATTCAATATATTTTTCAAAGAAAGAATAAACTCTCTCGTGACCTACTCTTCCTATAGACTTGAAATTTGAAAGAAGGGACACACACAAACACATCCAATGTGCCCTCTTTACATATGGGGTTAAAGTTTGAGTGAACTGTTGGAGTTGAACTCTATGGTACCTCGGAGAGGCTAAAAAACGTTAGCACTACACCACACCCCCTCAACTAACTTGTGTAAGTTTGGTCTATTTAAGAGATCTTTCCTCTATTGCTTCATATTTCTCAGACGTTCTTTTATAGAGTTAATTTTAGCTGCGTTTAATGCATTTTTGGCCTACTCATGAATTTTTTTCCCTCTATTGTTCCATATTGGAGTGACCTTTTTTATAGATTTAATCTCATTGGCCTTTGACGAAGTTCCTAAAGGGAGTTTGAGGGTGCGAAATGGTAAGGTACTAAGCTTGTTCTCAGATTTTGAAAAGTCTCATCATCTTTGGGAAAGTGCTGTGTCACAGCGAACATCATGATGCCTTATCAATCGTTGAAAAACAAAATATCCCTCTTACGAATGTGTTGCTTCCAATTATATAAAACTTCATAAAAATTATTACTACAAGAGAACATCAACTGCTATGGCTTTACCATTGGGATGAAACCGTGTGAGTTGATGGGGTATATGACAAATTTATTAAGAATGATAATGAGATTAGATGAATGAGGACCATGGAAATGAGGTTTCTAGGAACGAAGACTTATGTAAATCTCTTAATTAAACAAAACAAAACAATAATGTGCAGCATGCATTTGAAGATAAATCGGTAGAATGCTTGCCTGCCATTCCGGATGAATATCAGGGTTGTTCCCTGTTGAGTTGATGTAGATGCGCCCATCCTTGGTGAAGCTTCGATCCATAATAACAAGTTGTTGATCGAATTCCCTCTTAGGAAGAGAAAATTTGTTCTCGAGATCGGGATTGATGATCTTGTATGCACCTATGAGACCGGCCAAGAGGTTCAAACGAGTATAGCCAACAGCATGGTCATGATACCATATGGTCGACGTCTCCACTGGATTGTGGTAAACATACACAGCTTTTTCCCAATTCTCTCCTTTCTCACGGTATTTTTTTGTATACCAAGCGAGTGCATGACCATCGCTAGCTGGTTCTGTTACGCCACCATGTAAATGAACCACGGTAGGGACTCCCGTGGTTGGTCTGGCAACATCTAGGGTCCTGTCGATAGTAAAGATGTGTTGGTCTGGTAGATAGTTTTTCCATTCAACGTATGTCTTCACTCCGCTAATCGCTTCAATGGTCGGCCCAGGAACCGTTGCAACATCCACTGACTCTCCAAAAGCAAAAACAGGAGACTCAGGCAGATCTCTGTGAAATTTCTGCAGTAGAGAAACTCGTAATGAAACAAACCTATGGACGTGGAGTCATAAAATTAGAAAATTACATTTTCAACAATAATCATGCACAATTGCGCTGATACGCCTCTTTATCTAGTCTGATGCACGAGTACATGATTACTACATTCTTATAGGAGCATACATATGCAAAGAAGGGTATGCTATTCACCCAAAGTTTCATATACATGCCGATGCTAAGGTTAGCGGGCATGTAGGCGCCTTCGGAAGATGTGGTGTAGCCCTTGATTGTTGGTATCATAGGTATTTCGTCTACGAACATTTGAAGTTTCTGGGCAACTTGGAGTAGATCAGTTTCTGTAACTCCGTCTCCGCTGGATAGAATCCTTATGTGGCGTGCTTCCGCGAATGGATACTTGTGTGATGCAAGAAATAAGAAGTTTATGAGCATCGCCAGTCGGAACAAGGACAGCAAGGTACAATAGAATTCCTTTTCCGCCATTTTTCTGTTGATAAAATCCTGGTGAAAGTTATAATGGAAGAAGATACACATGAAAAGTCATCTGTCATAATATTTAAATATTATGTACTCAAATGGAAGAGATTGTTACTAGAATGCATATATGAGTGAAGTGGAAGAGAATATGACCGATTACCCTAGACGTGAATTGTGTAGCCGAATGGAATAGTGTGCCCTTTCATCAGAAAACGAGGTGATAGCATGAATCGGCATCCCTCAGTGGAATTCAAATAAATTCAATCTATTCCCGAAGAGTGGATCTCAATGATCGAACTTCCTTTAAAGGAAAAAATATAGAACTTTTTACGTTCAGTTCTTGCACCGCTATAATATTCTCGACTAAAAGATAAATGAACGGAAAACGAATGACGTTACCGCATATAACATGCGACCGCAAAGGTAAGCAGTGAAGGAACAATATAAACTTACAGTCACAATGTCTTTTAACGGAGAGAGAGAGAGAGCTAAGTATAACTCAAACAGCAAAGAACTTACAGGTATACTTGGATAAATGTGATCATTCGCAAGAAGAATCAATTTTGTAGGGTCACTCCGTGGTAGTACTGCATTGGCTGTTCAGAAAATGCGCTACCAGAAGCAAAGCTAAGGATTGCGGATACTCAATCAGCTGTTGCTGAAGCGATGCATGCCAAATTAAGTGCCTTAGCTAGATTCAAGCGAATCAAGAGCCTTAAATAGATTCTAGGGGATTGAAGTGCCTATGCCAAACAGCGGGCGCGTAGGCCATCAGAAAGGACTGTGGACTGCTTCCAGCTTTTGAGCAAGTTTTGTTTCGGATTCTCAATGGTCAGAGGTACGACTCAGATTCAGATTCGTATGCTACTACATTTTTTATATTCCTGATTTGCATTCTCAGTGATCACGTGAGCCATAAAAGACCTGCCGAAGGGGGAGCAAATCGATCTCTTCACAAGCAACTACGGCCATCGCCATTATAAGGTTATCGGCGACAGTTTAAAATTATGACGGCCTTACGTTACAACAACTATAAACGACGCTTTCATGTCTTTTCTCAGGGTCGCATTAACGAGAGAAATATAAACCAATCGATTTTACTGCGGGATTTGCGGCTGTATCCATGAAGCTAAGTACAGCGAGGTGGATTATCTGTCTTCCATAGACCAAGAATTTCCAAGGCCAAACGCAAGGAGATGAAAGGCAAGACCGCAGGCGGCTCAATCGCCTTTTTTCTCTCGTGGACTTCTCTTTCACAGTTGGAACGATTAGACAGAAAGAAATACAGTTGTTACCCTACTAAGCGGACGTCTTCATCGACGGCAGGACCACTCCGTTGCTCCAATCTCATGTTCGTATCATAGAGGAATCGACAGATGGAAAGTTCGGAGACATTCTGAGATATTCAAATTTTCTTTGAAGTAGTCGCTATTGCCTGATCAAGTACGTGCAGGTGACTGCCAGTATCCAATTTACAATAAACATTAAAAGAACGGTAGACCCCAGGTAAATTTCAAAAATGGACGAACACATAAAGATGAGAATCGGAAAATGGGAAAGAAAAGATATGGGCCGCCGACCATTAGCTAATGTGTGATACAATGTATTCAATATTCATATTTATATTTTCCATTATACCAAAGGTGATGGAGATATTGAAAGAGTGAACAAAAATTGGGTTTAGGCCGTCCCTCTTTAGAGGATCCATCTATATACAAATTTTATATAAGATTGCGACTTGCTCAATCGTTCTCCTCTTTTTGATGCAAGAACATATGGGACATAATTGCAATGGAAACTTGCGAGATTGAAAACAGCAAATTTATCCCATACACCAAATCCTCTTCACTCTAGTATTGTATATCCACTCAAGGATTGAAAGTTCTTACAACACGTTTCTAGATATTCTCTACTTCTGATTGCCCATCTCTTTTTTACACTTTTTGTTCCTCGAGTAGCCTTGATGTGAACCTTTTCCCTATACATGGACACTTTTTCTTTAGTGCTTGCTAAATGTTTTTTCAATTATGGTGGTACTTTGTACTTAGGGATATTATTCAGCTCTTACTTCAGTTCAGTTCATTGTCAATAGAGAGACCTATTCCATCTTCTCCGTGTGTCTTGCTGCGTTTGTGCTCCTTGTGTGTGATTCTTGTGTGTCTCTCACACTTCTTCGCACAACCAACAATGGTAGTTACAGTAGTTTTATCCTTCTCAAGTTTTGATTTTTTGCATCACGACATAGACGTACACTCTTAATAATGCAAATCGACTTCAAAGCATAGGACAATGAATTTCAGCAACCAAGAAAATTTCAAGGAGGTGCCCTACATTTTATCCCCATTTCGAAGACATTGATGTAGTTAGAATCACCATTAGAGTGATGGTTTGTGAGGTGAAATTTCAGCATTCATTTTAGCTTTCGTCAAAGTAAAGATTTTTTCCCATTCTTGTTATTTAGTGAAATAGCGAGCATCAATGACTTGTTTGTCATGCTTCAACTTGACTATAAACTTGATCGGACCAACTATCCAATGTGGTCTTACATGATGAAGCATGTTCTTGTTGCAAAAAACCTTTGGAACATAGTGGAAAATGTAGATCAAAGACCTGCAAGTTCTTCTACTTCACAATCCACTATCATAGATGGAGCTTCCTCTTCAAGTAGAGTGCTTTCTCCTTTTACACCTAATAGGAACAACTTAGATGGGATGGAAAAGATGCTCAAGCTCATGCATTGATTGTGCTTTCCATGAAGCAATATATAGTTCCACACATTCGATGATGTTCTACATCAAGATAGGCATGAGAAGTGCATAATGAAGCACGTGTTGCATACTTGAGGAAGCAATTTGAGGAAGCAACTTGAGGAAGCAACTTGAGGAAGAAACTTGAGGAAGCAACTTGAGGATCTATTTATGGCTAAAAATGAGTCAGTGGATATGTATGTGACACACATCAAGGACTTGAAAGAGCAATTGGCAAACATATTATTTTAGATGCATCACTGATTTCTACATTGTTGAAAGAATTACTAGAATCTTTTCAAAGCTTTGCTTCTACACTTTGTTTGTTTGCAAAAGAATCCTAATATGTATGTATTTGACGAGGTTATGCCTCTTCTTTTGCAAGAAAAAGCAATCTAGAGTGAATAGGAGTGGTTTGATTGAGGGAACACAAGCACTTGCTACCTCTCAAAAGGGGAAAAACAAGTATGCTTCAACTTTGGGTTCAGCAAAAGCAAAGCCTCAGCCTCCCTCTTCCACTCATTCCTCTAATGATGTTGGTTTGCAGAAGAAGAAGAGATGCAAATATTGCCAAAAGTCTAAACATACTAGTGATGAGTGTAGAATGCTTGCTAAACACAATGAAGAGAAGAAGGAATCCAGCATGTCTATTGCTGACAATTCAATAAATGGAAAGAATGATGAAGCAAACATGGCTCAAGGTTTTTGGGATTGTGTTGTTTCATGTCGTTATGATGCTTCTTTGCATTCTAAATGTATGGTTGGAGTGAGGCTGATTCGGATTGGAAAGTGACAAAATAGGTCAACCCTTGTTTTGAGATCCAACTTAACTGTAGAAAAGCCGTACAAAATCATGGAGGGCTATAATGAGTTATGAAGTTTGAGGATTCCTTTTCGTGTAGAAATGTGGAGTAAATTTTGAGAAACAATTGTCAAACATATTTCTAAAGGTGGATTTTTACATATAAATTCCTAAATAATTTCCATTAGCTTGTCGCATTGCTTGAGTGCATCCAACATGCTTTTGTTTTAGTTCTTTACAAACCCAACCATCCTCACTTTGGAAACCCTCTTGAGTGAGTCTCCATCTCCATTACGGATTTTCTATGGTTAAAGAAAGGGCATCAGTATTTGCTTGGTGCCAAAGTCACAATAGACTTTTATCAAGAAAGTATAAGATGGTTCGCAAACCAATCACATTTATGAGGCAGGAAAGCGAGATGGGTTTAAATCCTTCTATAGAGCAAGGATTTAGATGGAACATATGTGATGTATTCTAGGACATTGGGCCGTGCCCTTCGTTTAAAGTAACGGCTCTTGTGAGCTCTTGGTAAAGGGGAACTCGATTTGACCATCTGATGGAAAAGTGAAAATGGTCACGACCATTCCTCCATACGCACCCCCTCACCTCCACCATCCCTCCATTCCCCCATCCCGCAGCCCCTCATCTCCTCCCTCTACCAACCCACCACCCTCGACCGAGGACCCTCTACCCATTCTCTCTCTCTCTCTCTCTCTCTCTCTACCCCTGCCGTCAGCAGCCCACATCTCTCTCTCTCTCTCTCTCTCTCTCTCTCTCTCTCTCTCTCTCTCTCTCTCTCCATGTTTTCGCATACCGCCTCCCACCTCGACCCACTGCAAATGCTAGTCCCCACGAGGCTGCACCTCTACGGCCACGTGTTCCTCCTCCGCCGGTCCACCAGGCCCCCATATCACCAATCCCCCGCAGTAGCGCAGCTCCTCCTCCATCTCTCTCACCCCCATGACCCCGCAGCGTCGCACGCATATTTGCTTGCGGTGGTCCCACATTGGTCGCTGCTCTTTCAAATGATCCGTAGTACCTCACATTCGCAGCTTCATCTCTGCCTCCCGCCATCTTCACTTCGCACCCGCATTACCCTCCACCTCCCACGGTCGCAGGCCCGCGTGCTCAACTACAGCGCAACGTCAATACCATGCTCGTCAACAACTTTTTTTTTGGCTCATTTTCAGACATCACATTGAATCGAGTTGTATGATGACCAACTCTTATCACTCATAGTGGGCACGCTCGTTTGACATGCAAGTTGTTTGCAATGATCAGTGGAAGGTAGTGATGAGCTTGAACTCTTATAGCTTTATAACAACGGAAGAGGTTCTCAGTTATTACCAGAAAAGGCCAAATGCCATCATAATGTACAAACCATTAAAGTTTATTTGCACGCAATTCTCACTTCGCCAATAAATGGCAACAGTTTTTTTTTTTTAGATGGAGGTTCGGCCGAGGCCTACTCCCCGGGCTTTAACTTTGAAATTACAACTGTACAAGGAAGGGCATAGTACCCATGGGACCCCCCATATCCCACAAGAACAGGGGTTAGACAGACCGGGAAGGACTTACAACGGGGTAGACGGCCCGAAAGCACAGCGAAGTGGCACGCCCGAAGGCAGTTTTCAACGCCCGAAGGCGGTTTTACATATCCCGCAGCACTGGGGGGTTGAACCCTCGCCCCCGCCTCAAGAGGCGAGGGACTCAACCGCTAGATTACTGATCAGTAATGTTGTTGGCTATGATATGATCCTAATAAATAGCCTGCGTCAAGCATAGAAAAGGGCTATATAATCTCAAAATATGGTGTACCAATTATGCCTCTATTCATTTTCTTCACTACAACAATGTGAGCCTCTTTCACTCTACAGGTAACTGAGGCCCACGGTGCTAAATGCTAACTCGATCAAGGTTGCTAAGTTCAAAAGTAGCAATAGAACTTTTCAAAAGGAAAAATGACAAAATTGTTGCCAGCAAAGAGAGCATTAAGTGTAGAAATTCTATGCAAGAGGGTGGGCAGTCAAGATGAGAAGGTATATTTGAAAGGCCTAATTTAAGGTTGGATCCTAGAGCCATAATTAGGCC